>CM070706.1:14640413-14854236 GCA_036346265.1 Melocanna baccifera | reverse complement strand
CCGCCTTCACTTAATGCACCAACCGCTCGGATTCTCTCACGGTTGTCGGATTGAATCGTGGATCGCCCCCGATCACTTACCCTTCGCCAAAGAATCGTGGTCCAGATCGCTTCTCTTTGCCACCCGTCAGCACATCCTCCCGTCCCCTCATTCTTTCCCGCTTTTCTTCTCGACATGCGGGTCCCGCTCGCGACTCCGCTGCCTCCGCCGGCTTCTTCCTCCCGCACCCGGCCGCCGCCATTAGTGCCGAAACTAAAGCTTTCAATGCTTCGCCTTTCCAGTTTACTTCCCGTGCGCCGATCGTGATATTAATTCCCGCCTCCACCGTGATCTCGCCGCATAAAGACGCGCTACATTCCTCTCCTCGCCGTCGCATTCATCCTCCGACCGCTTTCAGCCCCGGCGAACTTCACGCGCCGCTACAACCTCCCGGTCTATAAAACTCGCACCCCGAGGTCCTCTACCACCGCCGCCTCCTCACCTCTCAAGCGACCACCCCGAGCGCCAGAGCCCCCACGTCCGATTTCTTCCCGCAGCTTCAAATACTCCGGCGAGCAATTGCGCCGCCTCGGCTTCCTCACTCCGCCGACGCCCCCGATGTTGCTGGTGCCAAGGCGATTCCCGCGACCCTCCCGAAGCCGCCGCGCCACCGAGCTCCTCCGCCGCCGTGAGGTCCTCTCCGACCGCGCGCTCCTCGCCGATCCTTCCTCCGGTCACCTCGGCCTCCGCGAAGGTACCGGCGCATTCCTCGTGATCCTCTCTTCATTTCGTACCTCGCCAGCCGCCGCCGATCACCGGAGCTCGCGACCCTCCCCTCGCGGCGCCATCGCGCCGCACCCCGCCGCCGTCGGCCGAGGTGGCAGCAGGCGTGGCGCCGACGGTGCCACGCCACCACCCAGCGCCTCGCCACCGCGGCGCGTCACATCGGCAAAGCCGCGGACGGGCAGCCACGCCGCACGACCACACGCCACCACGCGGAGGCCACGCCGCCTCTCCCGCCACGCCACCCTACCGCTTAAATTAAAATCCAAAATTCCTTGTCGATGTCATGCCGCGCATTAAATCTGATTTTTCAAAGATAAAAATAATTCGCCGAAAATCTATTCTATTGCTGACGTCATATTTCAGATTTTCCTTTAGGAAAATAATTATTGTTGATTTATAAATGAGTTTCGGTTTAAATTTTAATCCAGAAAATAGTATTTTTCTTTTATTTTGTATATAAACTTTGGAAGGCTATAACTTTTGCATTTTAACTCCAAATTGACTCATTCAAATTTCTAAATTCATCTAAAATTCCAAACTTTCATTTGGTATATTTAATTTTAATTTTTGAGTTTTTATTTTATTTTATTTATTTGGTTCTTCTCGCTTCTCTGTAGAATCCGATCGTCCGACGATTTTCAAGAGCAACTTCGTGAAGATTCCAACATAATTCCAGAAGGCAAGTCTCCTTGACCATTTTGCTCCTATATTTTATAAATAGTTTTTGCAATTATTTTAAATTATTTGCATGGCTATGTTTAATAAATTGATAATTTTAATCCTAGAATTTAGATAAACACCCAATTTGTTATACCCTCCTTTGGAAATTGTTTACCATGTGCCCTTGTCGACATAAGATATTCTTGGACTCATAAATGAGTTAGTATTATTTATTGTAGAATTTAGAGCATTAGCAAATGCTTAGTTGAGCTGTTAAACGTAAAAATGCTCATATGAGAAAAATGGTTAAGGAATGATTTGGGGTTCAATGTTTTGTTTGAAAAGTGGTAATAGATGTTACCACTGTAAGTTTTAAAATAAAAATGAAGTTCAAAGTAAAGTTTGACGAGGGTGGATGAAATGTTTGGTCAAAAGTAGTTAGCACGTATAATGGGTTTGTGAATGATTCACCCTAGTCGCCTAAGGACCGATTCTTTTATTTGTCCAACTGAGTAAAACAAGACAACCACAAGTTAAAATGAGTTCAACCTAGCTAATTAACCTATAATGGTTTAGTTTTTGTGTCACTATTGGAAAATGGGTATCAGGGATTTACTGATTACTCAAAGTGAGGGGCAGGGATTTACTGCACTCACATGGCGCAAGAGGGGGCTTCTGAATGTGGTGGATTTAACCCTTCACGGTGAAACCTCAATGGTGATATAAAACTATACTAGAGTAGGTGAAAAGATTTGTGATATTTTATCTGGGTCTTATGCCAAAGGAAGCATGTTGACTATTAGGATAATATATCTCTTGTGGGTAAAGTTGTACACACTCTGCAGAGTAATAAAACTATTCGAATAGCCGTGCCCACGGTCAAGGGCGGACAAGGAATGCATTCACATAGTAGAGATTTGACTTTGAATTTAAAAAGAAAAGGTTTTTGAAAAATTAGAGAGTGGATGGAACTCTCGTAATTTTTGATCCGTGGTTGTAAACTAGCCTGTGGTTTAACCTTTAATTTGAATATTGGCGGAAATAGCCGATGGATCGTTGATGGTGGATGTAACCTTCACTGAAGTATTTGATAAACTTCATATTATGAAAATTTAATGTTTAATAAAATGCTTTTAGAAAGGTTAGAAAGGTTAGATAAATTTGAAATAAAATGCTGATTTGTGCAAAAGAGCCATATAGTCTTCCTTTGTTCAACGTTGCATCTAATGCATCTTTCCCAAGACTTGCGGAGTACTTTATGTACTCACATACTACACTTCAAATAATTCTCAGAGGAGGTTGAAGCTCAGAAGGAAATTACGACTCACTGCTTCCGCTTATGGCCGTGATGGATTCTTTCCGAGGATTAGGACTCGTTGCTCAAGTCAATTTCCGTGGCAAATTGATGGGCCGCTTATCTCGAACATTTTGCTTCCGCTGTTTTATTTTGTGTATGAGGTTCGTGAACCAAATTGTAAGGCCTTGGGTCGACTTTATTTTAGTTATTTTTGTAATAAGCGCTTGTTGGTAATGTATCACTTTGTCTGCTTATCTCGTGTACTAGCGTTGATCCGGGACTAGTACTGCAATACACAGGGGTCCGGGAGTTTTACTTCGGTCTCACAATACCACATGGGCCTTGGGCGGAGGCCTGACTTCGCAGCCGGCAGAACGGGCCCATAATGGGGTGCCGTGGCCGGGAAGAAGAAAAATAGAAGGTGGGCTGAACAGTCGGGGTGAGTTTTGTTGAAACCACTGAAATCAAAAATTACGCAAAATTTTCTCTCAACTGAAAATTTATGATAGACCCCTGTAAAATGCAGTAATTTGCTGAAATTTCGTATTCTAGCATAAATGGGCCCTGTGAACTGATTTTTGCATTATTTTCAGTATTTGAAGATTATTAATTTCTGCCATTATTGTTTTATGTATTTTCTGTATTTATTTACTGTTTTTGATTAATTGTAATTGTTTAATTGCTTTTAATCACGGAAATTAGCAAGAAATTATGAAAAATGCATAGAAATTTATGAAACATTACGAGAATTTATTGTACCATTTATTTACCCGCAGTAAATAATTCCATGTATGTTTACCGGTAAACTTATATGTCCCATTCATCACATGTAGATGATCGCATCACGAACCGGAGTTCGAGGAGCTTGCCCAAAGATGGCAAGAACTATCCGACGGGCATCCAATGTCGAGATAGTACTTGAGCCGTGAAGCTCGCGCAGCTATTGGGATTGGCGACGACATGACGCCAAACCCACACCGAGGAAAATGATCAGCACTTCATTTCCTCGCACCACCTCCGCAGATTTCAAGAATGAGTATATGGCGAGAAAAGCGTGTTAGCACTCGACCGCACTCAAGAAGCGGTTTGAGAGGCTAGCACACCATTCTTGCTCAGCAGAGCGGTGAGTGGATCGGACTGAGGTTTGCCGATTTCAAGATTTGGGGGAGTACACTCGCTTTGCACAGACTTGTACCAATCTTCAACTCGCGGCGCGCATCGCGATGAGCGTAAGATTGAGAAGACCCCGCCCACCTTTCACCCCAATGTCAGCATACCCGCCCGCAACTATCGCCAAGACGGCTACAAGGAGTACGCCGAATTGATTGATATGATGCAGGTTGCGAGGCTTAGGACGAACTTCTCCGCAAGAATTACGCCTATCACCCACCGTGCACTCCACCGCCATGAAGCCAACGCTTGAAGCTACAAGGTGCGAAAGCCCTTGATGAAAAGAATGGGAAAGAAGGGTAAGACCGCGCCCGTAAAGGCAAGTCGATGCTCCAAATAAAAAAGGGCTAAGGAGAGTGGCAAACCTATGGTCACAGAACCAAGGTTGCTACAAGTGTGGCAAGTGGGGCATTGGTCGCAGTCCAGAAGCACCGCAACATATCATTGATGCCCACCAAGCCAAAAGAAGAATGGCAAAGGGCAGCTCAAGCTCACTTTGCAAGCTGGAGAGGGAGCATATTGAGCAAGGTTCGAAATGATGGAGGTTGAGTCCATCCCGCAGAAAGATCCTCACGACCTAGAGGTAGCCACTCCATGATTTCTCTCGAAGAGAACATCACTCTTGAAAAGATAGCCGAAGAAGTCAATGACTTTCTAGTTGATTCCGTCTGATCCATAGAATGCATGAGACGTTAATTGTCATTTATTTTGCATTAAATGGACAAGTTAGATCTTGCATGGATGGTACTTTATTTTTGTCTTCTCATAATGGTTGGATGATTTTGAAATAATTCATTCATTTATTCAGTTTATAATGGCATGAACACGTGTGGCTATATTATACCAACATTAAGGCGCCGCAGCAGCACAATCGCTCAAGACAGATTCGTAAGCTCAACTATTCTCGCTCGCATGACAGACAGGCCACCTGTGTCTTAGGATGATGAGAAATATAATTAACAATTCTCATGGGCATAATGTTAATGTGAAGAATTTCCCAAATCATGAAGATTTTGTGTGCCCTGCATGTGCCACCGGGAAATTAATTATTAGACCCTCCACTCTGAAAGTGAAGGATGAAGTCCCTGCATTCCTGGCACTACTAGATTCCAACCCTTTAGCCACGAAACGCATCGCAACGACACTAAATTAGTTGCAATAGGTATGTGCTATTGCAACGCTTTGCCAAAATCGCGCGATATGTGCACAGATACCTCTAAAATATTGTGTTGCGATAGTCATTGAATTCGTTGTAATAAGGTGGCTTTATCGCCACCATTTAAAAATGGTTGTGAGTAGTATGACTTTATTGCCACGGTTGTCTTATGCTGTGATAATATTGATATTCGTGGCAATAGTTAGGAGGTATTGCCACCTTATAGAAGTTCGCTATGAGTGGGTGACAATATTGCCACAATTTTATTGCGCGTTGTCATAGTCATCAATTGCGTTGCAAAAGGTTCCTATACAATGCGTATGAAATGAGTTTGTATTACCATGAAATAAATTTGTTGCTATATATGTTGATTGTTCGTAGCAATAACTGTTATTGCAACGCTTTGTTTTCGTGGCCTAATCAAGCCAACGCAAGGGCCGAATTGGTGTGAAGGAATTATATTATCTATAGTTATTAATTTCTAGAGGAGATAAAAAATTAAAAGTGACAACTAAAACGCAGCTTGAGGAGGTCTCACTTGACAAAACAGAAGGGATAAAAATTAGAATAGAAAAATAAAACAAAAACCCCGAGGTGTGGAGAAATCGAACATGCAACCTCCTAGCTCGGAGGCCAAGGCGTTTACCACCGGACTATTGTACCCCATCACAATTATAATTATACTAGTTAGAGACTCGTATGCTGCAACGGAGTCATAAAAATAATGAGATAGAACTTACCGCCTAGCCAACTTCACACATCAAAACATTAGAGAGCAAGTGACAGAGAGAAAGGTGACCAATACACGAGGAGATAGGAAAAGTGAAGGAGGTGGGCGGTTGTATCCCGAGAGAAAGAGGAGGAAAGAGACGAATAGTCTAAATCAAATCGGATGGTCGAGAAGAGAGGAAGGAGGCCGTACCAACCACCAACTCCTTCTTTTATAATAGTAAAACATAGTACGTTACAATATGTAAAATGCATATTGTAATGACTAATGAATAGTATCGACCGATAAAAACTACTTATAGAAGCTGAAACGCTCAGATTCGACTTGTGAAAACAGAAGCCAATATAAATAGACCGCCTTAGTTGCGTTATGTTATCAGCAAGGATCACCACTACAAAATTCTGAAGGACCCAAGTAATAATCGTTGTTGACGCTGATGCACACCAGCTCCAAATTAACAAGCAGCATCAATCATACAACCACAAAATGAATGGCGACTAATGAAAGTTCAAGCCCATTCTTGTGGGGCTTGAAGACGCATTCAGTAAACTATAACACGAGTACATGAGAATTAGCCATAAACAACCATGACGTCTCACAAACTCGGTAGATGGTGTTAAGGATTCGGTTCATGCACATGCAGTAGGGGTGGTCAGTTCAAACTGGAAGATTCGCAAGAAAGTTCATGATGTTTTGTTAGACTTGCAAACAGGGACATTTCAAATGAGTGAACCTGGAAAGTGCAGGCACTTCACGGTTGCGCGATCATGATGTTCAGATATCTCATCCCAATCCATAGGAGTAAAAGGAAAACAACTCAAATATGATTGTTTTGAGTCTGATTCATTTGAAACTCCAGATAACATAACTGAGGCCTGAGCAGATCGATAAATGAAGTGTCAATTATATAATTCAATCTGCGTTCAGCTAATTTGTTCTAACCTAGTAAAACAGGCTCATGAGCTTGGTCTAACTTCACCTCCGGAATATGCAAGTTTTTCACAAAAAAAATCAACTAAGTTATAACTGGAACAGACAGGAAATTTCAACAAAGCAAGGAATTCACCTTAGTAACAGGATAGCATGTTAAGGCAGTCCAAATCATTATCCTGTCATAATTTTCACATATAGGTGGCAAAAAAACAGAGGCAAAATGCATTTTCAGATATCATAGGACTTATAAAATATCCTTCCACATGGAAGCCTACATATACACACAAGTTAACAAAATTTCTTGGTATATGATGTGTACACGTGATACATCATAACTAAAGGTTATAACGAGTACAACACCCAAAATTGTTTCAAGTTGGTTTTGCTTTTAAATAACAACTGAATGAATTTTGTAAGCATGCTTATGGATTGCTAGCATCTCAAGGAAATCACATGATCTTGATGGTTATTCAGGCCTTCTCAGAAATCTCCAAAGCTCATCTGAAATCAGCTCCAACTGCTTCCTGAACAGATTTGAAACCATCCCTTTGTCAAATATCAGTATCAGAATTCAGAAGTGATTCTTTTAGTATATAGAAGGGAACATAAGAAAATATTTCGGTCAGGATGGTTGGGCTCATTTCCAGTATAGTGAAGTGTACAAGTGTATTGTCACAAAAAGCAGTGATGGACTGCAACTGAAAGCTTCATACTATGTAACAAATTTGTTTAACTTATAACCTTTATTCTGGGAATAAGAGCTGGACCACTATAGGCAAGGGCAGTGTAAAGTTGAACAAATGTAGCTCCAGAACGAATCTTCTTGTATGCATCCTCACCACTGTGTTTACATAAATAAATTTGCTTGAATATGTGTGTTAGAAGTGCAAAACATCGTTGAAGTAAATACAGAAATTGCATTACCTACTTACACCACCACAGCCTATAAGGGAAACCTTGCCCTGCAAGAGAGATGCAAAACTTGTTCGTGAACAAGGCTCCAATGGAAGAAACAATAAAATATACTATAACCAGAAAGAAAAAACATGATACAGTAAATAGATGCCATATTCAAGAAAGCAACAGGGATAACAAACACACCTGTGTAAGGATATACATCTCCCTGAGAATGTTGGTAGGTAAGTCAAATAAAGGATTCCCACTTAATCCACCAGGTTCCTGAGCTAATGGATGTGTGTCTGCAGGAGGGAATCTTGAAACAGTCTTGAAAATGGTTCTTACTGATCAAGCATACATAATTTACCTTATGGCTAGTGTGGTTGTATTAAGCCTCGTAACCCACAGATCACTAATTCAAAGCCCAGAAAATTACACGGGAAACATAGTAAAATCATAGTACTCAACATCTTAAACATAGTAAAATCAATAGGTACAATCAAGATTAGCATTCTATTCAAATGATATAATTCATATCAGGAGAACTTATTATAAGAATAGCATTCAAGTACTATCCACATACAAAACTATGAACGAGCCCATAATCTTAAAACAGAGCAAAAACTTTGTGGGGAAGTGGACAAGAAAACAAAGACAGCCAAAGCACAGTCTATGAAAACTTTCCAATTACTTGCTCTATGAAAACAAAGACAGCTCATGCATGCTACGAATTATACTCTGTAACACTTTAAACCAGACCAGTACTCCATTCAAATGAGAAAATTTATCTAACCAAAAGATTTGTAAGTAAAATAAGTAGAGAGAGTAATGCCACATCAATACCAAAGGAAATCAGGTCCCTCCGCGAGGGAGCGGAGGCGCAGGGTAGCGGCGGGAGCGGAGGCGCAGGGGAGGATGGGGGAGGCGGAGGGAGTGGAGGCCGAGGGAGGAGATGGGGGGAGGCAGTGGGAGATGTTTCTACCCTTCAGAAACAATATGCTATATAGCATCAAGAATTACTGATTACATCCCAGAATACAACAGTACAAAACTATAAACGAAGGGAAATGTGTACAATGTTTGAGCTTCATAAAGATAGAGATCACCTAAAGCTAATCTACTCGCAGGGCATTATGTAATAAGCTCAGAACATACCAAGATCATTCCTCTATTATCAATACCGCATACCCTTAGATGAATTAGGCAAATGGCATATGCACATTCACTGAGGAAGTCCACAATCTTACCAACTTGGATATTGGTATTAGTCACTACTCACTATAATCAATCACTGATATGAAACATAACCATAAGCAACCATAGCCCAAAAAGGATAATTTCGTAACAGCACAAATATTATATGGCATATTCCTTTCTTTTCCTTCCTTTACAAATAAAGGGTCCCCATTCAACTACTCAATTCAGTGTTTTTTTGTTGGTTAACCAAAGGGGTAAAAACCAAAGGGGTAAAAGCAAATGGTTAAACAAATAGACTGGACTTATAGTTGGGCCCTATTCACATCAAGATGGAGTAAATGAAATCATAAGCTTGAGTTAAAAAAAAGATAAGATTCCGCTACCATATTTCAAACTACTGCAGTTTCAGTTATACAATCAATCATGACAAAAGCTTTTGATACAGGTTTGCAATGCAAGATTAGTTTAATTTCAAGGGAACCTAAAAGACTAAAACTGGAATTTGGTTCAGTCCAAGGATGTTACAGATGTCATAATGTTAGAACAGTTACAAGTCCTCACAATCGGGGAAAAAGAATAAAAGATCCACATCGCTTATTTAGTGGGCCAAGATTATAATGACAAAGATTAATCAGGTGTAGATATTACAGCAGCTACAGTTGTATAACAAACAAAGCTATATTTTCAGTTCTCGATGTAGATATTAGAGTTGCTACAGTTGCATCATGAACACAGTTATATTTTCAATTATGGATATTACAGAATGTGGTATAATGAATACAACTCTATTTTAAATATAAATACAAACATTATAGCATCTAGCCGCACAAATTGCGGGGATTCATGGCCAATTTTTAGGATATATGTTTGTTGCTACTTTGAATATTTTTAATGATACCTGTAATCCACATAATGATGTTTGGCCGAGAACTCTCTCTGCCACTTTCCAAACATAAAGAATGTGTACAAACCATGAAGCAATGAAAAGATTATCTAATCATGCACACAACTTGGAGCCATCTTGTGAAAAATAACTTGGAGCCATCTCCTGACTACATCATGCTCTTTACACCATTGACCATTGTCACAAAATTGTCGTAAAGGCTCGCTTGATCACACCAAGCCATTTTTGTTGCCAATTACAAATTAACTGAGTGCATTCAACCACGCATATGCTTAGGCAATTAATCAAAGTTAGCTAGCGTAACACATGCATTTTTAAAACTATAGGCGAAACAGTTTATCGAGCTTAAAAATATTCAAAGCTTCCATGTTTCAAGGTTGACACAATGAAAAGAACAAATGGTTACCGATCCCACCATGACCAACAAAAGGTATCAAGGCTACCACAAAATTGACCAACAAAAGGTATCAAGGCTACCACAAAAATGAATGGAAATGATCATGTGAGGGTCGCACAAAAATGACTCGCAATTGATGCTATTATAGATCAAAACGGTATATAAGAAGCGAGTTTGTGACACCTATATAGAGGCTACCACAAAGGCAATCGACTTTTCACCAACGAAATCAAAGGAGAAAGAAGCAGAAAATAACCACCTTACAAAATATGATATTCCAGCTAAATATCCCATGAAAATCATGGTGACACCCTCCCATTATCTCCAATAAAAAATCATGGTGATACCCTCCTATCATCTAGTACCTTTGCCCCTTATCTTGCAACAAAAGTGCTGGAAAGGAATGGAGGTACCACCTCTTAAATGTTCTCGCTATTACATGCAAACCACAGAGAAGGAATTGTCAAAGCCTGTAAAATTACACAGATCACTAATTACTTTGTGGGGAAGTGGACAAGAAAACAAAGACAGCCAAAGCACAGTCTATGAAAAATGGAAAAAAAATCGCAACTCACCACCACACGAGCGCGATCTTCCTGGTGCCATCATCGAGAGTGAACGACACGTCAGTATCCTTGTTCACCATGCCCACCACCCTCCCCAAAACCCTAACCTGCAACAATCACCGGCAATACAATATCAATAACTACTAGGAAAAACAACATCCTCAAGCCACAACAATACAACATGAATCTGAGTATAACTCTAGTTCCGTTTCCGAGTTGGGGTTGGGATTGCAGTCCAGATCGGACTCTCCCCTGTAAAACACCTCATATATGTATAGCTTGTAGGTCCAATGTTGGGAATCAAGAAGTAATAAAGAATCTATTGTCTCACCTTTGCTTCCTTGCCGCTTCTCCCGCTGGCGACTCTGCCGACGGTCCAGCCACCGCCGGAGCAGGCGCGATCACGAGCTTCCCACCAAGACGCCCGCGATCCCGGAACAGGGCGGAGAGCGCCTCCGGTCACCACCATCGTGAGGTTGTGCATCCTCTCCCTAGGGCTCCTGCGCCGCTATCACCTCACCCCTAGGGCACCGCGGTAATAGGCACGGGGAGGCGGAGGGAGTGGAGGCCGAGGGAGGAGATGGGGAGGCGAGGGAGGGAGGCGAGGAAGGAGATGGGGAGGCGCGGGAGGCGCGGGAGCGAGATCGGGAGGATGGGGAGCGGAGGCGCGGGAGCGGTGGGAGCGGCGGGGAGCCGAGGAGGAGGCCGAGGGGGGGGAAGGAGGGGGCCGGGAGGCCAGGAGGGGAGGGGCGGGGGGGAGGAGGGCGGGGGGAGCAGAGGTGCGGGGAGCGGGAGCGACGGGGAGCCGAGGAGGAGGCGGGAGGGGAGGGGAAGGAGGGGGCGGCGGGAGGCCAGGAGGGGGAGGGAGGGGCGGGGGCAGGGAGGAGGGCAGGGGGAGCGGAGGGGGGGGAGCGGGAGGGGGGAGCGAGGAGGAGGCCGGAGGGGAGGGGAAGGAGGGGGCGTGGGAGGCCAGGAGGGGGAGTGGGGCGGCGGGCGCAGGAGGAGGGGGCGGCGGGGAGAGGAAGAGGAGATCGGGGAGGATAGGGGAAGGCGGAGGGAGTGTAGGTCGAGGGAGGAGATGGGGGGAGGTGGAGGGAGTGGAGGCCGAGGGAGGGGATGGGGGGAGGCACAGGGAGTTGAGGCCGAGGGAGGAGATGGGGGGCGATTCAACCCTAATTTTTAAGCAGTAGAGAAAAAATATTTAACTGATGATTATTCTTGTCTTTTTGTAGAATTAGTGTGTTTTGTTATGCTATATGGTTGATAAGTTTTTTTCTGTTTTATTAATAAGCTTTTTAAATTGTGTATATTGTGGTTTTGCAGATAGTGTTAATTTGGACATATCGGTTTTAATTTGTTGTACTTTGATTGATAATCATTGGAAGCATGTCACATGATGGGAGCAGTTGGATGCGGATGGATAAGTCAACATCTGAGTGGCAAAAAGAATTCAAGAAATTCATTGAAACTACTTTTGAGGCACATCTAAAGGTTTAATCGCACTCGTCCTTGTTCAAGGTGTCGTTGCATGTCCTATAGATTACAATATGAGGTTGAAAGACATTTGCTAGTTAGAGGGTTTGATGAAAGTTTCATCCAAGAGCAAGGTAATGGTGAAGCTTTGGTCGACGATGACAACAAAGATGAAGAAGATTGCAATGAAGGTGCAACAGTGATGGGGCTTCATTAATGATCTAGTTTCTTCAATAATCGCATGTTATTCATGGTGACATCATCGCTTCTAATATTGAAGAGCCAAATGAACAAGCAAGGAAATTCTTTAAATTATTAAATGAGGCATGTATGAATTGTATCCAGTTGCAAGGAGGTAACTAAGGTTTCTTTCATTGTCGCTATTTCAGATTAAATGCATGTATGGACTTAGTAACAGTTCCTTGGAGTCCATACTTCATCCTGTTCGCTGTGCTCCCTAAAGGACATTGTATCCCAAACACCTTGGACAAAGTGCAAAAGGTTGTTCGAGATCTTGGGCTAGACTACCAGAAGATACATGCATGTGAGAATGATTGTGTGTTATTCCGAGGTGATTATGCTAAGATGGATACGTGTCCAATATGTGGTGAGTCTAGGTGGAAAACGGATGATTCCGTTGGAAATGATGAGGCTAGTGGCACTGATGGAGCAAAAAAGCGTTCTCCACGTAAAATCCTAAGATATTTCCCACTTATTCCTCGGCTTCAAAGATTGTATATGAATGAGACCACATCATCATATATGCGATGGCATAAGGAAGGATTGGTCCGTGATGGGAAAATGCGTCACCCTGCAGACTCATTGGCATGGAAGCATATGGATGACAAGTATAAGGATTTTGCATTGATCCTCGCAATGTTAGGTTGGGCCTTGCATCCGATGGCTTCAATCCATTTGGGATGTTGAATGTTACATACACTACATGGCCTCGTGATCATAATCCCTTATAACTTGCCTCCTTGGTTGTGTTTGAAACAACCATATTGATGATGTCGATGTTGATACTGTAATAAATCTCCAGAATGAACATTGATGTATATTTGCAGCCCTTATCGATGAGCTAAAGGATCTTTGGGAAAATGGTGTTGAAACATGGGATGCAAAGTCAAGAAAATTTTACTCAAGCGTGCACTTCTACTTTGGACAATTAATGACTTTCCGCATATGCAATGCTATCCGGATGGAGCACTAAAGGAAAGTTTGCATGTCCATACCGCCACAAGGATACCGACTACTTGTGGCTGAAATTGGTCCAAGCATTGCTACATGGGACATCGCCGCTTTTGCCTTCGAACCACAGTGGCGAGGAACAAGATCAGCTTCAACAACAAGGCGGAAAATAGGAGGCTCCAGCACACCGATCGGTCGCAAGTAATGGAACAAGATGAGAGTTTCGAGCAAGTGACCTTTGGGAAGGCAACAAGAAAGAGGAAGCAATGTGAAGAAGAAACTAGATGGCACAATTGGAGGAAGAAGAGTATTTTTTTGAACCGCTTTACTGAGCTCATTGCTTATAAGGCATAATTTGGATGTGATGCACATTGAGAAAAACATATGTGAGAGCATATTGGGGACTTTGCTCGACATAAAATATAAATCTAAGGAAAGTGAGAAGGCTCGGCTAGACTTGCAACATCTAGGGATAAGGAAGGATCAACATCCTTTGCTCGAGAATGGTAAGTATACTTTGCCACCACTTTGTACTACCTAGGTAATGATGAGAAGACGATATTATGCAAATTTCTAGAAGGAGTGAAAATGCCCGATGGTTACGCTCCAATATCAAGAAATCTATGAATGTCACTGGTGTAAGCTGTCTTCTCTCAAAACTCATGACTACCATATTATCTTTCGTAAACTTTTACCCTTAGTAGTACGCAACATATTGCCACAAGATGTTGTTATCCCATTGATTGAGCTCAGAGGTTTTTCAATGCAATATGTTCAAAGGAGCTGGATGAAAAGAGGTTGAAAACTTGAGCACTTCGATTGGAGAGACTCTTTGTCGGCTTGAGATGGTATTCCCACCAGCTTTTTTGATATCATGATGCATTTGCCGCCATTTAGCCGAGGAGGCTAGACTTGGAGGTCCCGTGTTACGTATGGATGTATCCTATTGAGAGGTATCTACGCACGCTAAAGGCTATGTGAGGAACAAAGCGCACTCGAGGGTTCAATAGCCGAGGATATATCTCGGAGGAGTGCATGACATTTTGCTCTCTTCTTGGAAGACGTCGACACCAAGCTTAATCGCCCGAGCGGCATGAAAGCGCCACGTGAATGAACCACCATCCGGCTAAGCATATTTGGGAGCATTGACTATAGTAAAAAGGATGTACTATCGAGTCACTTTCTAGGTTGGAGTTGCATCTGATGAGGCACTACATAATTACAAATCAGTGATGAGGCCATTCCATGGATTAAGTAAGTTGTACTTTAGATGTACTAAATTTTAAGTATATATTATTTTTCTTGTTTTCAACTAATTGATGCCTCTTTTTGTTTTAATTTAGTAAGCACAAGGATGAGCTTAGAAATATGAGTGCATGTAATGTTGAAACTCGTCACAAGGAGCAATTTGTAGGCTGGTTTGAGCGTAAAGTGAGTTACTATTTTTTATTTATTGGTTCATTATGTCACACGATTTGGCTAATAATTTTTCTTTGAACTAAGTGCGATCTCCAAACTATATGAAGAAGGAAAACAAATGATCTAATATATGCCCTTTCCCGTGGACCGCACCATCGGCTCGATTTTTCAACAGATGCTACATAAATGGATATCTGCTTTGACGGCCGCCATAGAGAAGAACCTAACTACACAAAAAAGCTGGTGTTGTTGTGAAGGGTGATGACAAAGACCGCAACATGGACTGGTATGGCGTGATTAAAAATTATTACGCTAGATTTTGCCAACCAAAAAGAAGTCGATTTTTCAAGCAGGATCGTACGATGTAATCGCCGGTACTACGAAGAAAGGAAGAGGGTTCAGCAGGATCAATACGGATCTCGATGTTGACAAGACTCGCTTTGATATTTCGATGAGCCTTACATTTTAGGGACACAAGCCGAGCAGGTGTTTTTATGTGCCTTGTGCGACAAAACCGAATTGGTGCACAAAGGCTTTGCATGAAACCTAGGAATTTATTTTCCATGCCCAAGCAAAGAGGTGCGTAAAAGGAGGGAGAACCCGATGTTGAGTCGCTGGTCGCTTGACCGAAGACATGAATGTATCCCGCCTACATAAAGACTTGACAAATTGGAAAAGGAATGATATGGAAGGGTAAGTGTTGATTCTTCTCACATAGATAAGGCGATTTCAGACTGAACCCAATGATGAGGACTTAGACGATGACGATGAAGATGATGACACCTACATAGATGATGGAATTGTCGCACTCGTGAATTCTGAGGACATGGAGATGATGACTTTTTGTTTAAATTGGGAACCTTGTGTTTGTGTGGTCTATTGATTTATTTTTATTTTTATTATATTTTAAGAAATCATAAAACTTTTCCCTCCCCGGTATGTTCCCCACGTTATGCACATCCCGCCCAAATTTCGCAGCCCCTGTCCAAAACCGCCTCTCGGCCCCCACGCCGCCTCATCCCCACCTCCTCCGCCGCCTCATCCCCACCTCCCGCCTCCCGCCTCCCCGCTCTCCCGGCCTCCCACCCGCCCGGCGCCCGCTCCCACGGGACCCTCCCACGCCGCCTCATCCCCACCTCCTCCGCGCCGCCTCGTCCCCACCTCCCCGGCCTCCCGCCTCCCCGCCTCCCTCCCGGCCTCCCACTCCGCCCGGCGCCCGCTCCCACGGACCCCTCCCACGCCGCCTCATCCCCACCTCCTCCGCCGCCGCCGCCCCCACCTCCCCGGCCTCCCGCCTCCCCGCCTCCCCCGGCCTCCCACTCCGCCCGGTGCCCGCCTCCCATGGGACCCTCCCACGCCGCCTCATCCCCACCTCCTCCGCCGCCGCTCGCCCCCACCTCCCGGCCCCGCCTCCTCGCTCCCTCCCGGCCTCCCACTCCGCCCGGCACCCGCTCCCACAGACCTCTCCCACGCCGCCCCGCCGCCTCATCCCCACCTCCTCCGCCGCCGCCTCCCCCACCTCCCGACCTCCCGCCTCCTCGCTCCCTCCGCCTCCCGGCCCTTCGCCGCCCACCGCCTCGGCTCCGCCGCCCCGCCGCCGCCTAGGTCGATAAGACGATGGCGATGACTCCATCGACGACGCCGATCACTGGTTCGGCCGCCGCCAATGCCACCAACGGGGATTTCGCCAACGCCACCAACGGGGATTTCGCCATCACGAGGGCCGACCGACGGGTTCAACCTCGAACTTCTGGCGCTGAAGAAGATGGCACGGATGATGCTTCCCTCCCCAGGTAACACATTCAGGCACGGATGAACTTCTAGTCCTAGGGCACCCTTCACGTTTGGGAACAATCTACACTTGCTCTCCAATTTCTGCAAGGAGGTTTGATGATGTTCCTATGAGTAATTGAATCAGTTGCACTGCTGCAATCATGCACTAGTTATTGACGATGTTGTTTAAAGGCTTGTTTGACCCAGCCAATCAATCTGTACCTAAATACATGTGGCTTGTCTGAAGTTCATAGTTTCACTGTCTCTAGCATGTTGTTGGGATTCTGGAACAAATATTTATGCCTCTAATGGCAGAGGCCCTAACTGGGAGTTCTACTTGTCCTGTTGTTTACTGTTAATACTTGGATTTAAAACTACTGATTATCGTGTAGTCGCCACCATTTGCTAATTTTACCAGTCAGAAACAGTACTTGGTGAATTGGTTGATCTAATGTCTGAATTTTAGTGTTTCTGTGATTACTTGATTTTAATTGTATATGTTGAAAGTGGCTCCAGCCAAGTCTCATTTCGTAAGTACAGTTTTACATTTTAATTATATATGTTGAAATTGGTCGGCAATGACACCACATTCGACCTGCACAATAGTGTAAAGCATATCAGCATGAAATAACCTAGCAACATTAAAAATTACTACTGATTAATCATACGATAATGCAAATTGGTTTGATTGTTGGACCATTAAATAATAGGATGGAAGAATGTGTCAAGAAATTGAATATATATGGGATCAGTATTGATTGGACAAAGATTTATCGATGGCTTAAGGTAATTAAGATACAAAAACAAATTATGCGAAGGTCTGAGCATTTTAGTGCCAAAATTTACTCTTGACGCTCATGATTTCTAGCCAGTAGTAGAGGCTACACATGGCAATGTTTATCACTTGAGTGATGGAACATACTACCATATACATACAAGAAAAGGTATAAATGTCCAAAGGAGAGAAAGCAGAACCTGGGTGAATTGGCAAGCAATATGGCAACATCCATACTTCTGGTTAAAAATTACTGTTGGGTTAGAAGAAGTACCAATCCTGGCATAAGGAACATAGGACCACCGTAATCCCCAGGCACAGAATTCTAACTACAAACCTGCCATTGCATAGTGAAAAAGATACCTATTTGAAGGCCAACACAGAATTCTAACTACAAACCTGCTAGTCAATCCTAACTACAAACCTGCTAGTCAAACCACATGCACAGGTGGCTGTCATAGACAGAAGTGCACCAACTATTATGTATCTTTCTATCTGATTTTCGGTGCAAATAATTCAAGGCCACAACATAAATTTGAGAAGCTATGTACATATTTGTGCCTCAATACATTTTAAGCCAAAATAGGGGTGGGGATCCAACATCTAAAATTTTGTAATTTACATTTTGGTAGGATAATAGAACCACCAAGCAACTAAAATTAAAGCATCATGCTTCAAGCATTGTATCAACCATGCACATCATGTTTTTGATTTTGCTCCTATGGATATCTTCCCAGAGAAACATGTAATGCAACAACCAAATCAAACATCATCAGATCAGCCATCATCTTTCATGTGAATCTAACTTGTTTTCATATAACTAAAATGTTACTTAAGATAGTAACACTGGTATTTAACTTTTTAATGTTCACCTTGAAAAAAAACTCCCTGCATGTTAACTAGCAATTCAAGGTCAATTAAGGCCATATGCAAGTAATTGATGATAACCTAAGGGTCAATTAAAAAAACAGATTGGTGGATTGAATTTTTAACTAAAGATGGCTATGGAGTTATGGACCTCGCTGGAGAGCAGAGTTTGCTCTTCTTGGTTCTATGTGCATCAGTGCAAGTATATTTGTTGGTCACATTTTTACTGAAATAAAATTTTGATGTTATTGTAGCACCAAGATAGGAAGTCAAATTGCTTGTATGAAGAGCCAGACTCCTAGCATAATATGTATAAATCTCAAGCATTTTTCATGTTTGTAACTACAAATATTATGGACTAAAACATCTGCTGCAACATATCTATAGTAACATATCTATGGACTAAAATATTATGGACCAAATTATCATCATGAAGGTAACATATCTATAGTCAAATTCATTGTTACAAGGTAACATAATTCATATACATGAAATCAAATGAGTAACTAATAACTATAGTCAAATGCCAAATTTTGAGAAATAGTAACAATGACATTGCTACAAGGCGCATAAGCTGACAACCATATTGACACATAGAATGGAATCTCGTATTTTTCTGTCATTTATTTTCATTACAAATTTATTGTTTCCTTCTGATCATCTACTATTTTCCTCTCAGATTTTGCATACTGACAACTGCAGTTTGACTATTTAACCTTTCTCTATGTAAACATACGTAACTAAACAAGGGTCGGGTCAGCAAAGGGACTTTAGTTATTCAATGCAAGGGAGCACCACCGAAAAAGAATTCTTCGAGTGCGATCTTGATAGGACTAATGTCTCATTTATAACATTGTTAAGTTTAAAAGAACAGCTTGATACTCAGCTAGGGACTTCTTATACTATAAGAAGCGATGTGGCGTATGGTAGCAACTCGAGCCGATCGATTATAGTCGTGATGCGATGTAATGATTGAAAGTAATCAAGATGAAAGGGAAGTCCGATTAGTAGTGTCAAGGAGCGAGTAAAAGACAATCAGTGACCATAACACCCATGAAGCGAAAGAGGAGTCAACAAAATTGTGATGATCCCATTACAAATGAACAACTTGATGCATACAAGGTTTGGCTAGCGAATCATAAGCCGAGGAAGAACACACGGTAAGTTATATATGTTGCTACAATTAAAATCGCACTGATTTTAATAGAAGTACTGAATTGGCAATCGCACTAACATATATTCATGGCTTGCAGTAATTTATGGATGACTACAGGATGAAACAATCAAAACATATAAGGAATGGTTAAGGACGAAAGGCCATCTTGATGATATCTGTAATTTTCAAATCTTTCACCAAACTATGCAAGCATATTATTAGTTTTACAAACTCAC
The DNA here is from genome assembly GCA_036346265.1 of Melocanna baccifera. Taxonomy (NCBI): domain Eukaryota; kingdom Viridiplantae; phylum Streptophyta; class Magnoliopsida; order Poales; family Poaceae; genus Melocanna; species Melocanna baccifera. The sequence continues at coordinate 14,834,674 of CM070706.1, read as the reverse complement.
ATATATTTCTCTCGATGAGTATTATAATGTGTGCAGATCCTTTTGAAAGAGGACCATACCAACAATCCAAATGGCCTTCAAGATGAGGAAAGTCAAGACAACACCCAACACCACCATTGAGGCCATCTCATGCTCTAAAAACAAGCAACAACAAAATGGTATGCTATCCTTCACAATTCTATTTTCTAGGTTCAATTGGTCCTTGCTGAATGTGTACATTAAATGACATTTAATTTGCTCATAAGGAGGTGGCTCCCAACAAAGGTAAGAAAGGTGTACGTGGATGCCTTAAAGGTTTAGCAAAGAAACAACAAGAGAGTGAAGAATGCATCGCAGAAACTATCAATTCAATTTTCAGCAAGGTTAGGAGGCCCCAGAGGAGAAAACTCTCAACATTTGTGGATGAAGTGGTAATGTTTACAAGAAAGAGGGCTCCACTTATTGAGTCAAAAAGTGGAAAGATATAAAGCAAAATGTCAAAATTACAATAGCAGAGGATTTGCTAGTAAGTTGCATCTTTTTATTTGTTGTTAAATAAGCATGTTAATTTTGTAATTACATACGACTTCACCTTCAATTTCTGTTTCAATCCAAGCAGAGTAGGTGGGATTTTCCAAACATTGAGAATGCAACGGAAAAGATATGGGACATTGCTAAAGAGCGGTATAAAGGATGGCGATCAACATTCAGTTCTACATACAAGGCTTACAACACTTACGCTGAGCAAATGAAATATAAGCCTGACGATATAGACATTGTTGAATGGCACTACTTGATAATGTATTTTGGAACTGAAAAATTCAAGGTTCAATTTTTCTCTCTGCAATTACCAATTAGTGAATGGAATTGAGATAGTAACCATTAATGTATGGACTTGTACAGTTGATGCATTAGCAATAGCAATTACAAAATATATGCAAAGAACATATGTTACGTATATATATGCTTTTTACTACCACTATTTAGGATGCATATAATTCTTATTTAGACTTTGATTAGTGACAGCAGTAGTTTTATAATTTTATCTTCTAGACTATATTGTCTACTCCAAATATTTATGTTCAATTATTGCAAAATCACTAAATGGCTTACCTGTAGCTATAGCTAGCTATTGCTGCTCATAGCTATTGCAGAACCCAAGCGCAAAAAACCTTAGCCGAAGAATTTGAACATTGTTGTCTTACTTTATTTTTTTAATACATATATGGTGACAAGAATGCTTTGTTGAGTGCACTTGTAAACTTTTTTGCAGAGGGTCACAGCCAAAACTCAAAACCGCAAAAAGTAAGTCCAAGCATGTAATGGGATCCAAACCGTTCTCCCAATGTAGCTACGAAAGGTAATGAAAAATTAAACTTATCTGATTCTTTTCTTAAATGATCAATTGTTCACAAGGCAGAATGTTTGCCATCTTAGAGAGATCCAAATACTGGAGAAGAGCCAACTGATCTGACTCTTTGGATGACTACCCACACGAAGAACGGGGAATGGTCAAACAACGCTTCTAGGGATGTCTATGTAAGTCGAAATTTAATTTGTTCATGACTTAGTACATTTTTCAGAATTTTGTGCATAAAACTTAACTAATTTAACTTATTATTTTCTCTTATCACACTTAGGATGATGCAGCCTTCAAAATTACTGACCTATCAACAGAGCCAGATAGAGACTTCCTTACAGTTGAAGAGGAAAACATTATTTTCCAGTCAAGTTACAAGGAAAGCACCGGTACCAAATCATGCAAAGCTTATGGTCATGGATACATGGCGAAATATCCCACACGGCCAATCGTTGAAAGACAGACTTGATGAACAATCCTGCTTCAAATGCAGCCAAAATAAAAATAATGAGCTCAAGATGAGGTGCAAATGTTAAAGGAACAAATTGCAAATGGAGTTGCTGAAAGGGAAGAAACTAGGCGAGAGATGCAAGAGGAATTGAGAAGGAAAGGAACGCAAGAGAACAACTTAGGCAAGAGTTCCTTTCATTGCTAGCACAACAAAGAGAAGCAACATTACAGTAATACATCTCAGACATATGCAAAGAGTAGCCGCCGCTATTTGTTGTTGATGGCTTGCGCTGTCGCCTCACCTAACAGCCCTAATGTTTTTCCTCATGATCCATATGCAAAGCAACCAGGAAGTATATTGAACACAAGGGAAAGCGAGGCTAATCCAAGTGAGGAAAACGAAAACATGACAACATTGGACAAGACTAACCTGATAGTACATTGAACATCACGTAAAAGACACTGAACATATAGAAGAAACATTACAACAGGTAACAAAATTTGCAAATAGTTTGCTACCATAAGGGATTTGGACTTTGTACATTCTATTGATGACCTCCTGATGTGTACCTTCCCTGAAAATCAATTGATGCATGCATGCTGAACATATTTTAATAGTAGTACACATCAGGATGCTAATATTTTTTATTCTAAATTTTACATTTGCAGAATGACCCAGCAAGCATCTTGACCACACAAAAAGATGCTAGGCCACCTATTCGCATCACTCGAGCTTCTAATCTTAACCGAAGCCTCTTCCAAAATGTCGCTGTTAATAATGGTTCATCGAACTTCATTCCTCCACAACAATTGAAGAATACTGCTACAACTCGTTCGAAGAAAAGGAGGGACCAGCAGGTATGAAATGAAAATGTGATTAATCTTCATCTGTCATTGTTCTTATGTCAAATATAGCATACTGTTCTAAACTACTAGAAAATTATGCCAGGTGAAGTAGGGCTACTATATATCGGTAAATGAAATGAAATTAAATAATTCACTGAATCACTTACTAAATACTTTGCTACGCAACTCAACTAGAGAACTCAGATTGCTATTTTCAGTCAGAATTTGTATATCTAAACTTGCACTATGATATACTTAAGTATGTGTCTGACAATACTCACATTAAGGTCCTCTTTATTGTTCATGTTCTATCAGATGAAATAATTTGATCAGAGCAAACAGAGTCGTGGCGTCACGAGTCAGAAATTCAACATGGCAAAGAAGTAAGGACAAATGGAATGGAAGTGATAGTACTTTTGTTATTAGTAACAAACTTTATAGTTTAAATTTGGAGATTGATATGTAATTCCTACATGAGTAGTGGCACTTTAAATTATTATGTGTTGAATTAATATATGTGTTTTGATCCAAACATGTTCTAATTTGATTATTAATTTGCAACAACAAATTATAATAAAATATCATATGCTCAATATGCTTCCGCAAATTTTACCATTGCGATAAACATGTATGCAAAATTGGTATTTCGTTGTGATAGGTCATTGCAACGCCGCTACTATGTTGCGATTCCACTATATGCCATGAACAATGTTCGTTGTTATAGGATCTATTTGCCACAAAATATATTTCATCGCAATAACTTTATGGCAATGAGACGCCTTCCGTGGCAATAAAACATATTGCAACTAAACAACTCCGTGGCAAGTAAACTCGCCGCAACGAACGCCTTCCGTGGCAATATATCCTGTTGCAACGAAATGCTCTCTGTGGCAATAGAGTCTATTGCCACGAACCATTGGCTTGGCAATAGAATCTATTACCACGCAATATTTTTGTGGCAAATGATACTATTGCCACGACCAAATTTTGTGGCAAAAGAAGCTATTGCCACGGAGTCAGGCGTGGCAATAGCCTATATCGCCACGACATCACTCGTTGCAACAACAAATAATTGCCACAACACATTGCATGGCAATAACAATAGGTATTGCAACGAAACCACAATCCGTTGCACAATCTTTTAAGCACGCAAGTACTAGCCACGCTTGCCAACGGAAGTGATGTGTTGCAATAGGTACATATTGCATCTATTTTGACCCTATCGCAACGATTTCGCTCCGTTGTCCTAGACCTGAAAACTAGTAGTGTGGAACGCATCCAGGGAGACATTTGCGGTCCTATTCAGCCCATCTCAGGGCCATTTAGGTATTTCATGATGCTCATTGATGCTTCCTCAAAGTGGTCATATGTGGGTTTATTATCCACAAGAAACCATGCTTTCGCTAAATTGATCTCGCAGATCATTCGCATCAGAAATGTGTTCCCTGATCATCGCATCAAGTCCATTAGAATGGACAATGCCGGAGAATTTACTTCAAAGGCATTTGATGATTATTGCATGGCGATGGGGATTGCAGTTGAGCATTCGGTACCGTATGTCCATACCCAGAATGGTTTGGCAGAGGCATTGATTAAGAGAAATAAATTTATTGCCCGACCACTTTTGCAGAATTGTAATTTGCCAGCTACATGTTGGGGACATGCAGTCCTACATGCAGTGAATCTCATCAACTTTAGACCTTCGCCTACAACATCCATTCACCTATACAACTAGCGCAAGGGTCACCACCAAAATTTCTCATCTCGTGAGGTTTGATGCAAGGTTTATGTACCTATACCCTCCGCAGTGAACTGCAATGGGTCCTCTCCGTAAGATCGATATACGTTGGTTATGAGATCGCATCCATAATCGGTATTTGGAACCCATATCGGGAGATTTGCATACTGCCCGCTTCGCTGACTACATTTTTGATGAGGATAATTTTCCGACATTAGGGGGAGGAAATCAACCCCTTGATGAAAAATGTCGAAAAATTACGTAGGAAGCCACGGGAATTCCTGCACATGACCCACGCACTAGTAAAGCAAATAGAGAAGTCCAGAAGACAATAAAAGTCCAGAAGACAAGAGAAGTCCAGAAAACAATAGAAGTCCAGAAGACAATTGATTTGCAAGCATTAGCGAATCAGCTGCCTGATCACTTTAGTGATTTGAAGAGCGTGACTAAGTCATATGTGCCGGCACGCACTGCACCGGAGAGGGTTGAAATACCAAAGAAAGCGTATAGATCCCCAATCTCGCCCGAGGCCTCAAAAAAAGAGGACGAGAACTCCGCTCTCGAATCCTAAGTAACCAGTGGACGCCCGGGGAAAAAGGATAAGAAGGACTTATCACACCATCACCAAGTCCCCTGCATCGAGAAGGGGAGCCGCTGAGACTCGCACAAGTATGACACCTGTTGAAAAGGATATACCGGATCTGAATATCCCCATCGGCATGGATGTGTGCGCACACATCGGAGCCGAACAACTAAAGGGACTTGCCACCGCAATTGAAAGAAGCGATGCGCAAGATGAAGCTCCATAAGAAGCAACTCATGAAGAAATAGCTATAAATTATGTGCACACGGGAGAGTCCCTGAACAGGACAACAGCCAATGTCGATATCTACTTCGCAAAGAAAATTGCCACAATCATTGATCTTGATCCCGAGCCCGCATCGCCACCGAATGTAAGAAAAGATCAGATTGGGAAGATTGGAAGAAGGCAATAGTAACCGAATTGCTATCTCGAACAAAAGAGAAGTGTTTGGGTCCGATGTCGCACTCCTCCCCATGTGCACCCGTGTAGGGCACAAGTGGGTATTTGTTCGAAAGAGAAATGAAAGAAACGAAGTAGTGAGATATAAAGCAAGGTGGTAGCACAAGGTTTCACTCAACGTTCTGGAGTTGATTATGAAGAAACCTACTCCCCGGTCATGAGTGGAATTACCTTTAGATACTTGATCTCAATGGCAGTGAACTTGAATTTACAAATGAAATTGATGGATGTTGTGACTGCATATCTTTATGGTAACTTGGATTTGGAGATTTATATGAAAGTCCTCAAGGAATTCCTCTCCGAACCAAGACAGAGCAAATAGAAATCATGCAGGTGAAGCTTAGAAAGTCCTTGTATGGATGAAGCAATCTGCCAGAATGTGGTATAATCGCTTAAGCGACTTTCTCTACAAGAAAGGCTACACGAACAATGAAGATTGTCCTTGTGTATTTATACGACGATCCCAGAATGGATTCTGTATAATCCCAGTGTATGTAGATGATCTGAATATCATCAGGACAGTGGATGATATAAAAGAAGCAAGTTCCTACTTGGAGTCAGTTTGAAATGAAAGATTTGGGCAAGACCAAGTTCTGCTTAGGCCTGCAGCTTGAACATGTCCCTGAAGGAGTCTTAGTACATCAGTCGACCTACACCCAGAAGGTGCTAGAAAGATTCGGCTTTGAGAAAGCATTCTCATCAAAAGTACCGATGATCGGGAGATCTTTGCAGCAAGAGAAAGATCCTTTCCGAACTAGGGAAGAAGGGGAGGAAGTCCTGGGACCGGAATTCCCATATTTGAGTGCAGCTGGAGCACTCATGTACTTAGCAAACTGCACTAGACCGGATATTGCTTTTGCTGTGAACCTGTTAGCAAGGTATAGTGCAGAGCCCACCAAAAGGCATTGGCAGGGCATAAAGGACATCTTCCGATATCTCCAAGGAAGTAAGGACCTTGAATTATTTTACAGAAAGAATCAAGATCTGAACTTGATTGGCTATGCAGATGCTGGGTACCTGTCAGACCCGCATACCGCAAAATCACAAACAGGCTATGTATTCCTGTGTGGTGGAACTGCAATTTCCTAGAAATCGTCTAAGCAAAGCCTTGTAGCTACCTCGACGAACCACTCAGAAATAATAGCGCTGTACGAAACCGCATGTGAATGTGTTTGGCTACGCCGAATGGTTCACCACATCCAGCAGTCATGTGGGATGAACATTGTGCAAACTCCCACAATTATCTATGAAGATAATGCCGCTTGTATTGCACAAGTACAAACGGGCTATGTGAAGAGTCATATCACAAAGCATATTAACCCCAAGTTCTTCTATGCTCATGAATTACAAAAGATAGACGAGATTAAAGTACTGCATACTAAGTCTTGTGAAAATATAGCAGATTTATTCACAAAGTCACTCCCGCATCTAACTTTGAAAGATGCGTAGAGGATCGGTATGATGAGACTTAGAGAAGTGCAGAATCAGGGGAGAATTCTCTCAAGTCCGTTAGTAAATCTTGATCCCAAGATCAAGTACCCAAAGAATAAAAGTCCTCAAGACTAAATGAAGTTGGGTGAATTGTACTCTTTTCCCTTGATGAGTTTTCCCAAGTTTCTCGGTCAAGGTTTTTAATGAGGCAATTCGTGCATCGCAAAGATAACATGCATCATGTACTCTTTCTCCAAATTTTTCCCACTGGGTTTTTATGGAGTTTTAATGAGGCATGAGTATGTCGGATGAGTGCCCAAGGGGGAGTATTGGGAAACTAGAGATAAGGATTCCCGTTTAAACAGATCCTCTCCGTTTAAACGAGTCCTTATCCATAGTGGGCACCTCTCCACCCCTCTATAAATAGAGAGCCATATGGCTGATTTTGTACCCCATGGAATATGAAGCAATAAAGAAAGACCAGAAGTTCTCTCTACCTCTCTCTGTGTGTTCAATCTATTATTCTGTCTTCTGTGATTGATTCGTTCTTATTCTAAGCAGAGGAATCGCTCGGACTGGTCGCCAGCGAGAGTTCCTCAACAAATAGTTGTGTATCTCCTCATGTCCTCTGTGTGTATGCCGTGTTTGAGCCACGTCGAAAAAATTCTATATCAGTTCGGTAAACTTAGTTCACCATAGACCGAGCCACTAATATGTGGACCCCATTGTTAGATTTTATTTTATTTTATTTTTTGTTTAATTCTAAAGGGAATATTATAGAGAATAGTCTCCTTTCTCTCTCAAATTCTAGTATTTTTCAAATCTTCTGAGAACCTGTTATCCTTCATACGAACTTCAATTGACCTAATTTCTTTTTCTAAATTCATCTAAAATTAATCTCTATATTTTTAGTTCTGGTTTTTTCAATTTTGGATTTTATTTAAATTTTCCTTTGAATTTATTTATGTTTGGTTTAATTTCTCTCTTGTTTAGATAAGACTTCGAGGAAGCAGCAGCAGGATTTGAAGATCAAGGAGTGTTAACTGATTAAGACCAAGGCAAGTCATGACCTTTAGTTATATTGAACTTAGTATTTCAAAGTTAAATATGTTAATATTTTAAATTATTGTGTATTGCTAATTTATTACAAACTCTTGCACTTAGTAGTTATCAACCAATTTTGATTAAATCCTTCTTTGATAATTTGAGTGTCATGATCCTATTGTCACCATAGGATGGTTAATTATCTAGTGATGCAATATTAGTATGCTTAGCTATGCTTATTGATATGTCGGGCTCATTATCACATTGATCAATTAATTAATTTTTTACTTAATGAGATATTAAATTATGGTGATTAGCCATAGTTATAATTGGTCTTAGTTAAATAAAATGGTTTTCACTTGGGCTAGTGATCATGTAGTAAAGTTGATGCAGTTAGCATATTTGGGATCTAGATGTCTCGCCTGGTAATGATTAAGCACTTAACTTTGTATGACATTGATCTAAGCCTTATTGTGTAACCACAAGTCTAGTACAGAGTAGATCTAGCTAATTAATTTGTGATATTTCAACTTTAGTTTCGCCATTGAGATGAATACGGGTGTTGATTAGACATTTTTACATGGTGAAAGAGGAGACATTCTGAATAGGTGGTTAGCCTACTGGGCAGTGAAATATTAGCGGGCAGAATCAGGTTGAGGTGAGCATTGTAAAGGCCTTGTGATGATCACTTAATTGCATGCCTAAGGAAGTATGTAATGACATCGTAAGTTGATTATCTTTTGTGGGTAATATTATGTAATCTTAGTAGAGTATAAAACTATTTAAATAGCCATGTCCCCCAGTTATGGATAATGCTCGATAATTTCACACTACAATTAAATTTTCAAAAAATTTTGGGTTGGATGCAAAGTGAATGGTTCGTTCATTTGTGGTTTATTTAATTTCTTTGATTTCATTATTTATTTACTTATCACTCATTTTCAAAGTGCACTTTCAATATATTTATTGTATTTACTCTAAATTATTATTCTCTGCAAAGTAACCACTCAGCTATTCTTTGTTAAGCCTTGCATAATTATATATTGCATCTTGTTATGCACAACTCGCTGAGTATTCTATGTACTCATGAGTATATACTTTGTTGCTCAGTTGCTGATGGAGAATCATATCAGATAGAGGTATTTAAGGAGGAATGTTTTGATGACTTCACGGATTAGAACTTTATTTCCTAGTTGATTGCCTATGGTATGTCAAATGGCTAATATATTTATTCTTTATTTCTACTTCTAATTTTTGTTTAGGCCTTCAGACTATTATTTGTAAGTTTGGCCATAAGGTCGCTACTCTAATAATTAATAATATTTACTTCTTTCATAGTTATTCGTGAATATGGTTGATATTTCATCTACGTTTCCACTGTGTGAACTAGCGTGATCCTAGACTTGTACAGAATATATAGAGAGTGCAGATTTGCATAGTCAGGTCTTGACATATGCAGTATGGATCCACGGGGTGCGCAGGTTGCATGGCGGTGGCACGCCGAACAACTACGAGCCTCCAAGCACTTCAGGGTGCATGCTAAAGTCGGTGATGAAGTTGTCCCATGTGATGTCCATAGGGTACATCCCTGTATGTGCAACTCCCTACGTCATGGTGGTCTACCCACTTGCATGTCAAAACAAGATAGTGGTTAGTTAGCTACATTTGTTAGTCCAAACTTGGCAAAATCGAAAGAGATGGTACCACATACCTGGGGTGGGTACCATGTTGTATAGGGCCATGATAAGGACATCGATCTTGTGTGAGGTGCCCACGGAGTCATCAGTGCACCTGCATAAGTTTGGTTAGTTGCAACAATAGAGATAAATACACATTCCATTCAATGCATTACCCTCTGTGGGGTAGTGGAATGCAGGAGGTATCGTGGACGATGAAGCGGTCCCTCTATGTCCGAGAGCTAGTGGTAAGAGGTTAGGCTGATGATGCGGCGGCCCCACTAGTAGATGTGTCCCAGGGCCATTGTGATTTTGTTCCGTGTGACCACTGCACTAGCTAGAATGCATTCCAACAGGGTGTGTGCCTCCCTAGTGATGTCCATCCCATGTTGTTCTACGAGGCCATGCACCACCAGGTGCATGCTAGTACCAACATGTCTCAGGTACATGTACTCAACCCAAGTCGACTCCACCTGAGGCAAATCGACTACATGAACTAGGTGAACGTATGTCAATGGCATGTACCACCGCGCACACTGCTCATACGATGTTGGGTTATATGGAGCATCCTCCTTGACACAGTCCTCCAAAGCTGCCACCCACTACACTTCCCAGGGTGCCATTTGCTGGCCCCAGTTTGTACACCAGCCCTATGCCCCCTTCCTTGAGTGCAATAGAAATGAAACAAGTAGGAGTGAACACTTACAGGTGAGTCATGAAAGGGACCGAGGCTTTCCCTAGAATTGGGACCTCCTAGCATTGGCCAATTGGTGCATGATGCGGCAGATGTTGTAGTCCTTGACATACACATCAAAGGCCAGCTTCCTCTGCTTGAGCCCGTACACGTGGTCCATAATGCATAGGGTCAACAGCCTAAGAGGTGCGCCGTCATATAGCTGCTCCGTGTATGGCTCCCAGCGCACCTGTAGCTTTGTGAGCTAGTCGAATGCCTTTGTGAACTTGGAGGTGGGCCCACAAAGGCTGCAAAAGGAGAAAGGCCACAAAGGCTCCCAGCCTCTTCCCCGCTGCCCCCTCGGCCTGGCCCACTCTCGCCCTGCCTCGCTCTTCGCTGCCCGATTCCCCCTCTGAGCCACGCGGCACCCATCAAGCCGCTCCCTCCCGCGCGTGCCCTAGCGCCGCACCCCGCCCGCACCTGCTCGCCCGCGCGTCAGCCGCCGCCACCCGATGCGCCGCACATCACGCATCTGCGTTGACACGCGGCAACACCAGCCCGCACGCCCCGCGCTCGCTCCTCGCCGCCCGATCGCCCTGTGCACCACGCGGTCTCATCCTTACTGCCCATGCCGCGAAACCCTAACCCTACTGCCGCCGCATCCCGCGCGTCCGCGACCGCCCGATCTCTCCCGCGTGATCTCGGCCGCCCGTGCGTCTTCTTCCCCGCCCGACGCCACCGAAGTCGTCGCCGCCCTCATCCTCGCCGATGGGCGCCGTCGACCTCTCCTTCCGCCCGGTCGCCACCCACGTCCCCCACGTCGCCTCCCTCGTCGCCGCAGCACCCTCGTCGGACGCGCCGCCGATCCGTTCTCGCCCGACCACGCTGCCGCCATCGCCACTCACCGCCGCGCGCGCCGCGACGACGCGCGACGCGCCACTCCACGCGTCGGCGATCCGCTCGCCGTCCTCGCCCGGCCGTCTCATCCTCGCCGCCCGTTCAGATCTGGATCGAGGATCCAGATCGCGCCGCGCATCACGCCCGCAACAGTCGGATCCCGCCGCCGCTGCCCGCGCCCGCGCCGTGCCGAGTCAGCCCTACCATGTGGCAAGCCACGTCAGCCCTAAGCCCACGTGGCATGCCACGTGTCTGCCACGTCAGCAAAATACCGCCACTCGAGCCACGTCGCAGCCACGTCAGCCGCCACGCCACGTGGCAACATCAGTAGCTGCCACGTCGGCCGAGCCCCACCGCGTCAGCGCCCCCTCCCCCGCGCACTATTCCATGCGTTGGGTCTACGGTGGACTAGTTCTCCCATGGACCGAGTTCACAGCACTGTTTCTTTTTCGAATTTCCCGATTAAACTTTAGGGTTTATTTTCTGAGAGCCCTTTGTCCTCCGTTCGAGCTCCGATTGACCCCGTTTTTTTTCTAAATTCATCTAAAATCGAGCTCTAGCTTTTGGTTCTGGTTTCATGAATTTTGGAGTTTATTTGCTTATCGTTTTATGTGTTTTTCTTGTTTTGATCGTTTTCTCTCTCGTTAGATTCGGATTCCGAAGGAGCAGGACTTAACTTGGAGCACTTCGAGGGATGAGGTAGTCTCGCCCAGGTAGAATTAAGGACTTAACTTTGTGCGCCATTGAATTCAAAGGAGTATCACCAGTTGCTCAGTTGAGGAAGAGGAGTATCACCAGCAAGAGGTTCCAGAAGGGGAGTACTACGACGACTTCGCGGTTTAGGCTTCGTTCTCCACTCGATAGCCTGTGGGCTTGTCGATTGGTCACTACGCTTTATTTTGGATTTCTGCTGCTATTTTGTTAAGCCCTTCGGGCCAGTCTATTGTAAGCTTGACCATAAGGTCATACCTTTTGAGACTTATCGATATTTGAGCTTTTCTTTTATTTTGTATATGGTTGTGATGACATCTATGTTTGACTGTGTGCACTAGCATGATCCTGGGACTAGTGCAGAATACACAGGTAGTCCGGATTTGCATATTCGGGTCTCGACAAATAGTCAACATGCTTCCTAAGGTATGAGACCCAGATAAAATATCACAAAGCCTTTACCTCACTCTAGTCTAGTTAGATACCACCCGCTGAGGTTTCACTGCTGAAGGGTTAAATCCACCACAGTCAGAAGCCCCCTCTTGCGCCATGTGAGTACAGTAAATCCCTGTCCCTCACTGTGAGTAAACCAGTAAATCTCTGGTACCTATTTTCCGATGGCGGCATCTATACTAAACTATCGTAAGTTAGTTAGCTAGGTTGTACGGTAGTACTCAGTCTGGATAAACACACGAGTCGGTCCTTAAATGACTAGGGTGGAACATTCACATTTCCAGTTCTTGTGCTAAAGCCGCACCAAACCAAACTTTCCATCCACCCCGGTCTAATTTTTATTCTAAATTTCCTTTTTATTTTAAAATTACAGTGGTATCCTCTATTACCACTTTTCAAACAAATCTTTAAATCCAAAACATTCATTAACCCTTTTTTTTATATATAAGCATGCTATAATGAAGCTAAACTAAGCATTTCTTAATAGTCTAAATTTAACAAAAGATAATACTAACCCATTTATGAGTCAAAGAATATCTTATGTTGGCAAGGGTTCATGACAAGTAAATTTCAAAGGAGGGCATAACAAGTTTGGGTATTTATCTAAGTTTTCGACAATTAAAATTAATATTTCATACAACATAGCCATGCAAGTAAATTTAAAATAATTCATAAAATCATTTACAAAACATAGGAGCAAAATGGTCAAGGAGACTTGCCTTCTGGAATTAGGTTGGAATCTTCCCGAAGTTACTCTTGAAAACCTTCCAAGAATTCAGACTCTACACGAGAAACGAGAAGAACCAATAAAATAAAAATAAAACAAAACTCAAAAATTAATAATAAATATACCAATTGAAATTTTGGAATTTTTGATGAATTTAGAAATTTGAATGGGTCAATTTGGAGTTAAAATGAGGGAGATATGGCTTTTGGAAGTTTGAAAACAAAGAAAAAGGAAAAAGGAAATTTCGTGGAATTAATTTTCTACTGAAAAAGAATTATGACGTCAGCAAGAATTATTTTCCTAAAGAAAAATCAGAATAATGACGTCAGCATGGAATTTAAATAATGCTACAGAGGCTGACTGGTGGGTCCGGTCCACGGTGGACCGAATCCACGGAAAATCAGAAATGTTGACGTGGCACGAGGGAGTGACACGTGGCATCCGATGTGGCACTGTTGACGTGGCAACTGGGCTTAGATTTGCTGACGTGGCAGCTGACGTGGCGACACATGGCATGACACGTGGCAGATAGGGCTGACGTGTCGTGCCACGTGGATTAGGGCTGACGTGTCGACTCGGGTGGCGGCGGCAGTGGGAGATTGGACAGTTGAAATTGTACCACGTGGCAAAATCCGGGCCATCACTTTAGATCTGGATGAGCGGCTAAGATTGCGTGGTTCAGAGGCGGGAGACGACGGATGGTCGTCGCGTGGCTCGGGCTCGCCGCGCGAGGCGTCGCGCGGACGCCAGCGCGCGTGCAAGGTGCGGACTCGAGCGGCGGAACCGAGACGAGACGTGGATCGGGCGGCGGAGATTGGGACGCGTGGGTGCATCCGGACCGTCGATTGGATGAACGGGTGAGATGGAGCGGTGCGGAGGCGAGGTTGGTCCGATCGCCGACGCGTGGCTTGGCGCATCGCGCGAAGCGTCGCGTGGACGTGAGCGGTGCGACCGAGGGAGTGGGCGTGCGGAGGCGCGGTGCTGGCGCGGGGACCGAGGGACGAAGCGGGAAGCGACCAGCGCGGCGGAGGTCCCACGGCGACTCACCGGCGGCGGCGAGGACGCGCAGCGACGGTGAGCGCGACTGAGGTTGGAGTGGAGGGAGTGCGCGAAGGGCGAGATGGTTTTCGGGGAGACGTTTTTATACGCCGCAGAGGAGTAACGGACGCACGAACCCGCCGGAGCTAATCGTGGCGGTTACTGGTACTTCGATCGCCGGCAAATGAATGTGCACAACGAGCAAATGCTCCGGGGCCATTAATGGCGGAACAAAATGGCCGAGAAGCGAAATGGCTCGAGGCGGCGCGAGAATGGCGACGACGACCGAGAAGAACGGGGCGGCGGCACCGAGTGGGGGCCCACTTGTCGGCGAGAGAGAGAGAAGAGAAGGAGAGGCGAGCGGCCAGATGGGCGACGGGTGGCAAAGAGAGGGATCGGTGCCGTCGGATGAAGAACGAAGGGTAAGTGGCGAGTAGCGGCTGAGATTAGATTGGCCGAAAAAGATTTGATTTGGGCCGTCCGGTGCAATAAGTGGCTTCGGGCGGCTCCGATTAAATCAGAAAGCGGAGATGGCTCCGATGCATGCCACGTGGCAGCCGGAGAGAGAAAAGAGATTTAAATCTTTTAAAGATTTCAGAAAACACTAGGAGGCTTTAAAATGCTCAGAAAAATACCAAATAAAATTTAAAAAATTCCAAAAAAATTCACAGAAATCCCTGGAGAGATTTTAGACTTAAGAAAAATATTTCCAACTTATGATAATATAAATTTTATTTTTAAACAGAAACTTTAACTCTAGAAACAATCCAAATAATTTGAAATAATTAATTTTAAAATTAATCTTTTCAAGAAATTCAAAATTTGGGATGTTACAGTGGAGCTCCAGCGAGGGCTGAGGAGGGCTGGAGGATGCTGGGTGATGGCAAAAGTGGATTGAGGAGCTCAAGGAGAATCCGTGCTTGGGCATGGCGGCAGTGGCATGGTGACGAGGGAAACCAAAAATTGGAGAGGGTTTGAGCATCTACGCGGAGAGGCGGTTCTAAAAGTTCGGCAGTGGCGAGACGTACCTCACTGGAAGAAGCTCTGATTCGGCTGCCAAGAATTGAGATTGTCTGGGGGCAATGAGGATAAGGATGCAGAACACAACGTGACGCTGATGGCTCGCGGAGAGGCTCACCAGAGAGGAACATTGAGTGCAGCGTCCGGCGGCCAGGTTTGACGAGCTGCTGTCGTCACCTGAGGTGACGAAGATGGTGGCGATCTGGCTTGGCTTTGAGAGGAAGGGACGATTCACAGTGGGGGGTGGATAGAACGATGGGTAGAACACAATGTTGTTGAATTGATCTCGGCTAACCGCCCCCGAGATTTCAAAGTACATCTCCAAAATATTTTGAGCATGTTCAAAACCAATAAGTATTTTATGTAAGTTCTTCATAATTGAAAGTACATCTCTAAGGTTAAACATAATGTCTAGACTTTATCAATTTGAAAAACATTTTAAAAAATCCCGAAACCCCCTTTTGGGTCAAAACCTAAAACAAACTCCCAATGCCCCATAGATTCTTTTCTCCATCTCATTTTCAAACCTGCACTACCTCTTCTACACCTCCATCGTCCATTGCAGCTGCTAACTCCTCTGCTCCACTGCCGGCCATTTCTAGCCATCCTCCTTCATGGCAAAGCACTCCCCTAGGCTCCTTAGACCTCCCCTTGCTTCCCCATGCCTCACTGCTACTTTCACCGTTGCTGTTCACTGCTAGTGGGCTCTCCCACGCCATGCTATGTTTTAGGTCGCTAAAGAGCCAACCCCACCTGTCAAGCCATTCAACTCTCCCTCATCTCTCTCCTAAGTCGCGCATCAATAATAAAAAAATGATCAACAATGAGTGAAAATGATGAATAACTAAAGACTCCACTTATTTATTACAACATGAATCATGATAAGATGTGTGAAAGTATTATACCGCTCTACCCTTCCCATGCATGCTCGAGAATCACCTAGAAGGGGAGGAAAAACAAGAGTGAAATAAAAATCTCAGCAAGCAAACTGTTTAACAAGCTAATTAAACTACAATTGTTTAAGCATCAATATTTATTTTTCACAATAACTACAATTTACAGACTTACCACACTTACTACCAACAACAACAAAACATTAGCAATTAGGACTCGAATACCTACTTCTTAATCACAATCACCACTACTATCAACAACAGGAAAGCATTAACTTATTTTCCTTATTAACCTTATTCTTTCCCACAACCACAACTGCTAACAACAGTTACCATAAGAGATATTCCTCCCACCATAGTCATATCCCCTACCATACCACAACGTAGGTAAACCCCACTCCACGACCATAGCCACATCCCTCATACCACAAGGGACTCTCATGAGCCAATTCCGCAAAAACAGTTAAGAAGTTACATTTGTTTGCAAATAATTCATCCACCACACATTGTATAAGTATGCAAAAGATCCATCCACAATGAAAATG
This sequence comes from Melocanna baccifera, assembly GCA_036346265.1. Lineage (NCBI taxonomy): Eukaryota > Viridiplantae > Streptophyta > Magnoliopsida > Poales > Poaceae > Melocanna > Melocanna baccifera. The sequence continues at coordinate 14,818,151 of CM070706.1, read as the reverse complement.
TATATGAATGCGTATGATCCACTACACCCTTACCCAACAAGGTAAAAGCGTGCATCGTACTACAGTAATGTACAATGCTGTACCGGTACGGTCGCGACGATGTGCGGCGACATCCACAATGCAAATTGACATATCATGATATGAATGATATAATTCACATGATTCACAATAATATAACCACAAAGATCAGGAATATATTCATCAAGTATTCTACCTCATCATCCACACATGTTTCATCAAGAACACCACCACTATCTACAAATAATCCATCAAGGTATGAACAAATGATTATTAAATTGCTATCACATAGATCACTTTAAGAAATCATGTAGCAACTGCAAAGCATCTCAGATTAAGAGAAATATTTAATGTGAAGGTAGTATGATTAACAAGTTAAACGGTAGCACATCTGCTACGTTTACTTGCCTCTACTGTTGAAGCGAAGCGATCTCACGCGGTCAAGAGCGAAGCCACCTGTCCAAAACTACCTCTCAGCACGTGACTATAGCAAGGTAATTGCGACTTAAGAAAATAAAGACGTCGCTTTACCCCAAACCCGACAATAACCTCTCCGCTCGTCGATCCTTCACCCAGCCCACTGCGATAGTGCTGCTTAATATTTTTTGTATCTTTAAAACTATTAAGCCGATTATAGCAAATGAGATATTTCTGAAAACTAAAATGAATTATCTTCAATCTTCAAGTAGACCACTTATTTTTATTTTGTTGTTAACATGGTGTAATTTAAAGCGCAAAACAGAGAACATACTATGTTTTGGCAATCTAGCCAGTTATCTTCTAACACATTCCACCTACTGTACAAAGCTCTAAAATTCATGATTCCTTTACAGCAACTAGATCACAAGATTTCCTACAACTTCTGTTATTGAGAGAAAAATCATAACATTCATCTTCTACTCTGAATTTACATCCGAATAGCAATCTGTTTCGGACTACACCTCTTCCAAACAGCAAAATTCCTAACTCTGGTGCGCCCAAACCCCGCAGCCAAAAATTCTAGAAAAATTACAAAAAATAGATCTTGTCGCCCTCTACAACTTTCCGTTGGCCAAACCTACAGGACAAATCGTTTCTATGTCCTAATCTACGCAAATAGCCGCGCTGCACAAATCTGTTTACGCGCAGACAGCAGGAAATCACTAATCGGTTAATCAATTTGCTAATCCCCTTCTAATCTCGTGTCAAGAACCCTAATTACTCTAAAAATAGAAGAATTTGAGATGGAGAAAAGTTACCTAGGTGATCCCTTGATATCACCCCTTTTCTCTTCTCCTCTGCCTCTTCCTCCCTTCCTTCTCTCCCTTCTTCTTCCCTTCTTCTTGCTTTCTCCTTTGCACCAATGGACAGCAGCAATGGGGGCAAGAGATGGAGGCGCAGGGAGGGGTGGGCTGGCGGCCAGGGGGAAAAGAGGGAGGGGGAGGCGCCCAATGGGATTTATTGGGGGGCGACTTAGGGTTAGGGTTGGTGGGTGCGGCCACCCCTTGGACCAGGTGGCCCAAGGTGGCAGGCCCACCCTCCAGGCATCCCACTAAAAGGTTTTTTTAAATTTATTTTCTAATTTAGAATATTCTGCAAAATCTTTTATTTTACCTCCCGCGATCTACCGAAAACCGGGCGACTCCACGATTACGATAAACCTTCCCAGAGACACCGTAACGACGTTCAGGGCATTACACCAGTTTCCCTTTTAAAAACTAAATTTGAAAAATATGTCACTGGCACATGGGTCCTACTGTTCAGTTTGATCTACAAATAAACAGGGTTCAATGTGATCCGTGGTACCACCTGTCAGTCGCTCAGTTTTAAATTAAAAACTCGCTGACATCGGTGTGACATAATAAAACTTGGTTTTCCTTTTTTTTAAGAAAATTAAAATGAAAATACAAAACCCTAGCACAGTGTTTCACTCTTCTTTTTCTCGGATTTTCTCTCTTGTCAAAATTTCAAAAGGTCCATTCTCCCTTATACGAACTCTGATTAAAGTGATTTTAGTCTATAATTTTTATAAAATAATTAAGTTACATTATAGGCAAAAATATTGAAATTTGGATTTTTTTTTAATTTATTTCCTATTTATTTGTGGTTCATGGCTTTTTCCGCATAGATACCGAGGTGCTAGAAACAAGTGAATTTGATCCAGAGAAAGACCAAGAATTCAACAAGCTGGACAAACACCCTCCTTTAACCATATTGATCCCATATTTCAATTGTTATGTATCTTGTTTGCTTAAAATATGATGTATGCTTTAATTTAATTAAATGGCTATGTTGTTGTTAGTGATTAGACAATTGTTGCATCAATCTTACCTTTACAAACTTGGTACCCATATTGTTGTCACCCTAAGAATAATATCCACTATGGTTAGAAATATTGGTGGAATTTTATGATGATTTTTCTGCCATATGCTTAGCCATCCCTAGCCCGACAATGATACAAATGTTGGGTTTTGATGAAACACCAATTTTGGACACTTTGGGAATTTTTTAGAACATTTTGAGCCAAGGGGTTTCCTCTATTATTTTTAGTTAAAAATGTGAAAATGAAATAGTTTAGACTTGGGCAAGTGGTTTGAGGAGACCAGTGCAGTTAGCACGAGATCTTGGTTTGTGGAAGTCGTGTCTGAGTAATCAATGACCAAACTTTGGTGTTGTTGACCCAAACTTTTACCATACAACCACATATCTAGGGTGGGTAGACTTGGCCAACTAATTTGTATCATCTCAGCCTTGGTTTTGCCACTCGTTTGAATGTGGATGCCGGTGAGACATTGTATTCCTACATGGTGCAAGAGGGCTTCTGGCTGGGTGGTTAGGCCTTCAGCAATGAAATCTTAGTATGTGAAATCGAGTTGGGATGGAGAATCCAGACTCGTCATTTTGAGTAAATGATATATTTTGGTAATTAATAATAATCACATTATGGGACTAATATTTTTGATGAGTTAGATGAATAGGTAATTTACTATGATGATGAAGACTTTGGATGACATCATGCGTTGATCATCATCAAATTAAGGGTCGGGATGAAGGATGGCATTATGTGTTGATGAGCATCAAGTCAAGATCCCAAATAGGAGATGATCATGAGTTGATCACCAAGTCAAAAGAAAACCCATCATATGTTGATAGAAGGCGAGTGAAGGATGCATCATGTATTGATGCACATTAAGATAAGAACCTATACTTGAAATAAGGATGTTCGTCACCAAGCTTCAAGAGGATGCTCAAGACAAATATATAATTACTATAGGCTAAGGATATATTATTAGTCTTTTACTTGTCTTGGTGTTTGGTAGGAAGTCAGATTATTAATATAAGTTGCCATACTATTAAGGGAAGTCTTATCTAGTAGCTTGGATCTTATCATATGTTGATATCTCAATCACTTGCTTTATCTCTCTGTGGCATGATGCTAGTTTTTGCAAATGTGTTTTGCAAATAATTGTAGCCCATGTATCTAATCCTTATAGCATGTAACTAGAGTTTTCAAATGTGTTTTACAAATGGTTAAAATCTATGCACGTACTCCTTGTGAAATAATACTTAGGTTTACGAATGTGTTTTACAAATAATTTAAACTCATGCATAATTCTTGTAACATGTGGCTTAGGTTTGTAGATGTGTTTTGCAAACTAGTTGAGTCCATGTACCCAACCTCTATGTCATGACTCTAAAGTGTGTGAATGTATTTTACAACTTGTTGTGAATCATGCATTAGTCCTTGTGTGTATGGTACTATAATTTACGAATGTGTTTTACAAATTTAATGAAGTACATGCACCCTTATCTTTGCTAAAAAAAGAACTATGATATGACCACTCTGAATGTGGCAAGCAGTTAGACCGGCACAGTATGAGTAGCTTTGCATTATTGAAGGATCGGAAATGGCAACAGAGGGGGGTGAATGTTGCCTTTTAAAAATTCCTCCTCAAGTATTCACTCACTTTTCAGCCAAGAGCAAACTGAAAACAGCAATGAAATCTTATCAAAACAGCAGTGACCTGCACCCTAAAACAGCACTAAGAACTGCAGAAAACTGCACTACAAAACAGCACTGCTGGCTGAGAATAGAGCAGATAAAACAGTAATATAAATTGCTGTCCAAAGCAGCCTGAAAAGTACAATGTAAAACCAGCTCAAAGTAAAAGCTGAAAAGCACAAAGCAAAAGCTGAAAAGCACAAAGTAAAAACAGATCAAAGTAAAAACTGAAAAGCATAAAGAAATCAGCAAAAATAACTAGAGATTGCAGCAAAGAAATTCATGGATATTGCTATTTTGCTCTTGGGAATGTGCTAGTCATGGGACTTTGAGAAAATTCCCAGTTCAAAGCAAACTCATGTCCGCGGTTCCTCAAACAAGGACACACCTCAAAATAAAATAGATGAACTGGAGAGGAGACTTTTGCTCTTAGGAATATGCTAGCCAACTGGCTTTGAGATGAAATCCGAATTAGAGCAAAAGAATCTGCAGCAAATAGAGCACAAGTATAACAAGGAGATTTTTAGATTTTTGCTCTTGGGATGACCTTAGCCAAATGGCTTTGGAGTAGATCCTAGTTCAAAGCAAATAAATATAGCAGCAACTAGAGCAAGAACTTTAAACCAAAAACAAAAATAATGGAGAGAAAACAAACAGCTAGCACAAAATAAAAACACAGAACATTCATATAGAGAGGAAGAGAGATACCCCGGATTAGATAAAGAAAATGTTTACAACCATCTCTCTCATCTCTCATTTAAAACACACACATGGAGAGAACAAGTAAACCCTAACTCTCAACACAACTTTCTCTCAAGAGCACAAGCATTAGGAAACCATAACACTCACACCCATCTCCCTTTCTTTTTCTCTCCCTCAAGTGCACTTCTCCCACTAGAGAGCACCTCTATTTATAGCCTCCACTAATGGGTTTACAAACACTTTACTTATTAGGTCACAACAACTCTCCACTAATGGGTTTACACACCATTTTACCCATTAGGTCACAATAACTCTCCACTAATGAATCATTTCCTAACCAAATCTATTTTGCCCATTCTTTCTTAACCCAATCCGCTTCCTTTTGTGCAGCCTTGCGTATTTACCAAAATGCCACTCCTGCACCTTCCGGGAAGCTTCCTCATTTCTTGCCGCGCACGCCTCGCAACCACTTCGAGTCCTCGCCGTCTTCGCCACATCTCAACCACTCTGACCTCAACACCGCATGTGCCTAATCTGGTCACACGTGCCTCACCACGACTCCATCTCAAAGTCCTCCAGCCAATACCGACAAGAAAACGCATCACATAGCACTACACAAAATATTATAATTAAATCGTTAGCATCCATAAATAGCACAAAATACCCGAAACAAACTTTAACTTTCCAGAACACGAGTCAATTACTCATCACACAGCCGGAGTTACCTCCACATGGTCTCTCAATTATTACTAAGCATTTGTTGTAGGTAGTTATTTTTGAAAGATCTCCATTTTCTGGTTGTGGTCGGTGCAGTCAGACCAACCTGTGTGGTGATCTGACCGGTATGCGGTCTAACCGGCCCTTATAAGGGCAGTCAAACCAGTCCAATGTTGTAATGGCTAGTTTTCTAGCCGTTACGAGGAGAGTAGTAGTACCTGCCATTTGCCTATAGCAGTATCACATTTCCTAGTTTTTACTCCCAACGGCTAATTTCTTGGTATAAACTGCACTAGTCCAGAATCACGCTAGTGCACACAGTCAAACATAGATGTGTTAAATTGTGATTTGTTTTCTTGAGCTCAATTTACATACTTGCAGTTTATATTCATAGAAATTGAATTAATGCTTCTCACCCTAGAATTGCAAATCTTGACATAGGCTTAGGGTATTGATGCACTTAGGTGAATCTAGATGTTTTAGGCTTTAATTGCATAAAACCAATTTGATTTATGATTTCACACACAAATTCGATTTTAGCCAAAGAAAATTTTAAAATGCCTATTCACTCTCTCTAGTCAGCCTCCTTAACCTTACAATGGTGTATTGTAAATGCCTAGTTATAGTTACTCAATGGCATACTATTGTATGGCGAGTCATGGCAGACCATGGTAGACTAACTATATCTTATAGGTAAAGTTGTACAAACTCTATAAAATGTAAAATCTATTTAAATGCCTATGTCCTCGGTCATAGACATCACTTGGTAGTAACACACTTGGTTTGATTTTCTAGTTTTAATTTGTTTTGCTAAAATTTTGATTGGTGTAGAACCATGTCAGAAAATACTTTGACAAAGGACTGTCAAAGATAAATGCTATGGCAAATGAAAATCGTATGCTTTCTAGGACTTTTATATTGATCACTTTCTAATATTCAGTATGTCAATTGTTTTATGCAAATCACAGTTTACAAACTATTATGTCTATTTCAAATGAAAGATCACTTCATGCAAAACAAACCTAGTAGGGCTTGACAATGAAGGTGTCGAAATATAGGGTGTTAACCCTAGTCAGTTGTCCATGGGAATGTGGCATACCACGTGAGCCTATTTTGTTTATCTTACCATTTATGTTTTGCTGCAAGTCTCTGTCGAGTGACCAATTTGGCCGGTTGGCCCTTGTGTAAACTCTGACCAGGTAGGCTTACATTGAACCGTTAATTACTATGTACTACTACGGATGTAATTCAATGATGTGAATGTGTGTGCTAATTACTCATCATAGGGTGTAAGATCAAGGACAACTGACTAGAAGGGGAGTGCATAGGATGTTCTAAAAGTCTTGCATTCTAAAACTAATTACTACAAAAGATAGATATGCAAGATTTCAATACAACTTTAAACCTACACAATTTTTTAAAAACGAAGCACCACAAGCAATAATCTCTACAAATATATTTCGAGAAAAATTAAATATGACAATATTAGCAGTCACACAGTTATAAATGTAAGTGCATACAGTAGAGAAAAACAAGTAACCAAATTACACATGATGTTTTACTGTGATATTCAAAAACTTGCCAGTTTTCCCTAATCCACATTGAGGAAAATCTAAGTGACTTGGACCAGCTCCACAAATTAAGCATCAATTCCTCAATCCACTAGTAGTTGTCTTTTCTCTACTCTGGAGATGGTGGACACCAAACCAATCATAAGTCGATACCAGGCTTCTTCATAATCTTCTTGAAGAGGTCACCTCGCAATCTCCACCAACCTCAAGTACTACACAATCTATTTTTCTTAAACCTCACATCTTTCAAGCCAACTATTAGATCATGTTTGAAAAGCTTTTCGAGTTGGATCATGCCAACATGGCCTAGCTTTCTATGCCATAACCAACCCAATGAGGTTTTTTTCCATTAGGCAAGTTTTTAAGCAGGTCTCACTAGAGGAGAAATCTACTAGAAAAGGATTTTCAAATCTAAAGTCTTTGAAAACAAGTTTATTTCCTTTTTTTTTTGAAATGGTAATATCATTTTTAGATAATGAGCAAATTAAGCCTAGATCATACAATTGAGTAACGTATAGCAAATTAAAATTTAATATTTCTACTAGAGATATATTAGAAATAAAAATGTCATTTAAGATAGTATACCTAATCTTAATACCTTTCCTTTACTATTGTCTCCAAATGTGATCTTCTCATTGCTTTCATTCTCAAATATGGTGAACATCTTCTGGTCTCTGGTTATGTGTTGAGTACACCCACTATCAAGCACCTAATGCCTCCACCGATCTTGTAGTTCACCTATAAAAGAAAATCAAGTTCTTTTAGGTACCAAATTTGTTTGTGTACTTGGAGGTTAGTAACCAATGCTTTGGGCACCCAAATAGCATTCTTTTTAGCACCTAAATTTGAAGTGCCAACAAATTTAGATATAACACTACCATTCTTTAAATTTCTTAAGCATATAGTAAGAATTGAACAATCCAATAGGAGTTTTACCCATAGGACAATTTTATTGCACATGTCCTATTTCACTGCACTTTTGGCACTACTTACTATTTTACCTCACAAATCTTGTGGACCTGATTGCCAGCCTTTTACCTTTCATGAGTATATACCCAAGATCTTCCTTATTGAATGAGTACCTTTGCTTACTCAACAGCTTGTCAAGGGTAGCCTTACCCTTGAAGCACCTTTCCAAGATTTTGTTTAGTTTGGTTACTTACTCCTTCAACTCATTGTTTTCAACAATGAGTTTAGCATCACATGACTTAGCACTTTCTTGATTGGAAATAATGTTAGAACAATATTGCATATCAAGTAAATCAACACATGAAATAGAAAAGCTAATTCTAGCAATGTCTACACCAGGCATGTCATCAAGAATATCAAGGGTAATACCAATGCTAGTGCAAGTTTTATTTAAATTTTTTGGACAAACAAGTTATGAGCTTCCTGTAACATCTTGATTTTCAGAGCTTTTTAAAACCTGGAATTTAAAATTTTATATTTGGAATTTTTTTGAATTTAAATCAAGATTAAATGAATTTTTAGAAATTTACAAAGATTTAATATGATTAAGATAAATTTTAACATAAGCTGAAAATGTTTTATTTGAGTTCCTTGTGTCACAAGAAATTTTCTGGTATTTTCTGAAATTAAATCAAACTTCAAATGCATTTCTGAATTTTAAAATGATTTAATCTGGGTAAAATAAATATCAACATAAGTTGAAAATATTTTATTTGGTTTCTACCTGTCTTAAGGAATTTTGTGGTATTTTCAGTGAATTTTTGGGATTTCATTGCTATTTTCTAGAGCTCCTGAAAGTTTATTTGAATTTCTGGAAAGAAATTAATTGGGGAAATTCTCTCAGCCGTCCGATCATCTCCTCGCCACGTGGCGCCATCCCGTGCGCCCGTGCTCGCGCCCCGCGCCTAACCCTAGCGCCGCTCGCCACCACCGTTGGATCGCGCCCGCGAGCCACGCGTCGCCCCGCTCGTACCCCCGCCCCAATCTAAACCCTAACCCTCCCCGACCGTCCGATCTTCCCCCCACGTCATCCTGGCCGTCCGTGCCCACACCGCGTTCACCCCGCGTCCGCGCCGCATCCGAATCGATGGCCTCGGTTCGCGTGCTCACCCGTCGCCGCCGCCTTTGCCGTCGCCCTCTCCGCCTCGCGCCGCTGCCGCCGAGCCGCGCGTGCACTTCGCCGCTCGCGCGTCTTCCCGTCCTCGCTCGCTGCCGCTGCCGCCGAAGACCCGCCGGCGAGCCGTCACCGCCTCCGTTGCCGCGTCGCCTCCTCGCCGCTTCGCGTCGCCGCGTCGCGGACCCGCCGCTCCCCTGCGCCTCGGCGCGCGCGCGTCGTCGCCGCGCGCGCGGCGCCTCGCGCGACGTGCCCGCCACGCGTCGGCAATCCGTTCCGCCACCACACCCCGTCCGGCCCATCCCAGCCGCACGCTTAGATCTGAGCCGAAGGCCCGGATGCAGCCACGCGTCAAGACCCCTGCCGCCCGATCGCGCGCCGCGATCGCGCTGAGGCAGACGCTCGGCTGACGTCGGCCATCGCCGACTCCCCGCCTCGCGGCTCGATCTCGACCGTCCGATCAAATCCAAAGACCGATGCACCAGATCGTGTCGCGTGAACGCCCCTGAGCCGTCGGATCCCGTCGCCGTCGCCGCGCCCGCACCGAGCCATGTCAGCCCTAACTGACGTGTCAGACACGTCAGCCCTAAGCCTACGTGGCAGCCACGTGTTATGCCACGTCAGCAAATCCCCGCCCCCAGGTGCCACGTGGCCGCCACGTCAGCAGGTGACACGTGGCAGCACCAACAACTGCCATGTCAGCCCTAGGCGCGCCGCGTCAATGCCCCTCTCCCGCGTGTACTTTTCGGTGGACCGGGTTCACCGTAGACCGGTTATTCCGTGCGCCGGGTCCGCAGCACAGTTGCTTTTTCGATTTTTCTGATTTTCTTTAGGGTTTATTTTCCGAGAGCCCGTTCTCCTCCGTCCTAGCTCCGATTGACCCCATTTTTTTTTCTAAATTCATCTAAAATCGAGCTCTAGCTTTTGGTTCTAGTTTCATGATTTTTAGAGTTTATTTGCTTATCATTTTCTGTATTTTCTTTGTTTTGGTCGTTTTCCCTCTCGTTAGATTCGGATTCCGGAGGAGCAGGTTCTACGCCCGAAGACCCGGAGTACCCCGCTGAGCATAACCAAGGCAAGTCGTGTTCTTTGATAATGTTGAACTCAATTTGCAATCTATTATTTATTTATTTTGTTTTAAATTATATTGCATCGCTATTTTTATTCAAACCCTTGTACTGGCAGTTATCGTCCCAATTGAATCTATCCCTCCTTGATAATTTGGAATACCATCATACCATTGTCACCATAGGTTGGGAAACATACTAGTGATGCTAGGTTATTCGTCACATGGGTTGATACGATAGAATGCTTAGCTTTGCTTATATCTACGATTGGGTTTATCATCACATGTGAATTATCAATTTGACTTAATAAGTATGGAATTGTGGTTGGTGCCACGTTTAATAAAATTTGTGCCATGACGTTGGTGCGTCATCGGCGGTGGTTATACAAACTTGGTTTTGCACTCGGGCGAGTGATCGTGCAGTAAAGGGGGAAGTGCAGGTGCACTTCGGGGGATGTGGTAGCCTCGTCCAGGTAGAATTAAGAACTTAACTTTGTGCGCCATTGATCTGAGCCTTACCGTGCAAACCACATGTCAAATATGGGATGGACCTAGCTGACTAATTTGTGAGGTTTCGACTTTAATCTTGCCATTGAGATGAACATGGTTGCTGATTTCCATGTGGCGCAAGGGGGGTGTGATGCGAAACCCTAGCGGGCGGATTGAGTTGTAACTAAACTTTGTAAAGGCCTTGTTGTGATTATCTTTAACGTGATGATTATCACATCATGTGGGCACAGTTGTGCAACCTCTGTAGAGTATAAAACTATGTGAATAGCTGCGTCCTCGGTCATGGACAAAGCTCGGTGATTTCACACGAGGGATAGTTATTTCTGAAAACTTGTGAATGGAAGTGAACAAGTGTTCACTGTTGGTTTAGCTTATGGATGGGAGGTCCATAAGTGGTTAGTTTAGCTTGTGGATGGGAGGTCCGTGAGTGATTATGTCAATTCCTTTGATTACTTAGTATTTATTATTGTTTTACTTAAAGTTCGCTTTCAATCTATTTACTGTATTTACCTTCAACTGTCATTTATGCAAATTAAGCTTTCAGCCATCCTTTGGTAAGCCTTGCATACTATATTGCATTCATTTGTTACAAACAACTTGCTGAGTACCAATGTACTCACGGCTTTAGGCCCAATGTTGCTCAGTTGAGGAAGAGGATTATCACCAGCAGGAGGTTCCAGCCGGAGAGTACTTCGACGACTTCACGGATTAGGTTTCGTTCTCTACTCGATAGCCTGTGGGCTTGTCGATTGGCCACTACGCTTTACTTTGGATTTCCGCTGCTAATTTTGTTAAGCCCTTCGGGCTAATCTATTGTAAGCTTGACCCTAAGGTCGTACCTTTTGAGATTTATTGATATTTGATTTTTTTTTTCCTTTATTTTATCATGTATATGGTTGTGATGACATCTATGTTTGACTGTGTGCACTAGCATGATCGTGGGACTAGTGCAGAATACACAGGGAGTCTGGATTTGCATATTCGGGTCTCGACACTTCCTTTATCTCCTCGTAGGATTCTTTAAGAGTGAGATGTTCTCTCTTTAGGTCCTTAAATTTTGATTTTTTCTTTTTCAAAAAATTCATTCAATTTAATTAGCATATCCATAAGCTCATCACAAGAAGGCTCATCATCATTAAAAAATTTTACCTTATCTCCTTTTGTCATAAGGCATGTTAGAGATGAGAATAGGGATAGAGCTTCTTTAATGGTGAGGCCAACTAGTTCCTTCTTCCTTGGAGACTCCTCTTCATCAGAGTTGGAGTCCATGTACTCCTCATCGAAGTTTCATTCTCCAATATTGGTTTCATTCTTATCTTCTTTGTGAAGCTTCTTGAAAAGTTTCTTTTTACCATTTAAGTCCTTCTTCTTGGATAACTTGCCCTTGTCATCCTTCTTCATGGGGCATTGAGAGGCAGTATGCCCCTTCTCATTACACTCATAGTAACGAATGTTACTATAGTATTTGTTGTTGTAGAAGCACTCTTTCTTGCCCTTCCCATAGCTAGTGCTTCGGTGTGAGCGTCTCTTCATGAGCCTCTTTATCCTCTGCACAAGGAGGGCCAATTCCTCTTCGAACTCCTCTTCATCATCCTTCAGACTCATTGCTTGATATCTCTTTAGCTTTGAAGGTGGTTATCTTCTTACTGTTGGAGAAAGATTGCTACATGAGCACCTTCATGTCCTTCTTGTATAACTCGTTGGTGATGAGGTTTTTCAAGATTGTATTAGCGTCATTTTTGTCAACTCAGAAAAATTGAGGAAGAGTGTTACCAACGTATCATATTTTTTTGGCAATATTCTAAGCATCTTTCTCACAATATCAACATCCATTAGCAACGTGCTAAGGCCTTTGAGCTTATTCATAATATTGTTGAGACGATAATATATTTCATTAATATTCTCATGTGGCAACATTTTGAATGTTTCATATTTGATTCAAAGTTTATACAATTTAGCTTCTTTAACTGTGGATGTTCCTTCATAAATTTTCGAGAGGGTGGTTCAAATATCGTGAGCAGTTTTCAAATTAATCACTCTTTTGAACTCATCCACGTTTAAAGCGCCAAATAAGGTATTCATGGCTTGAGCATCTAAATGAGCATTACACCTCTCTTGTTCCGTAGGATGTAGTGCATCAAGAGGCATTACATGATCCTCATTTACAATTTTTCATATGTTCAAACTCATGACCTTAAGATAAATAGACATTCTAATTTTTTAATAAGAATAATTTAAGCCATCGAAAAGAAGTGCCTTCTCTATAGCAATCCCCTCACTATCCATCCTTTTTTCTCTAAACGGCAAAGTCTAAAATAACGAGAGACCAAGCTCTGATACTATTTGTAGGATCAAGGATAATCGACTAGATGAGAGAGTGAACAGGAGGTTCTAGAATTCGTGCCTTCTAAAACTAATTACTACAAACGATAGCTAAGCAAGATTTCAATACAACTTTAAACTTACATAATTTTAGAAAGACCGAAGCACTGCAAACAATAATCTATACAAATTTATTTTGAGAAAAATAAATATGACAATCTTAGCAATCACACAGTTACAAATGTAAGTGCATAAAGTAGAGAGCAACAAGTAACCAAATTACACACGATGTTTTACCGCGGTGTTCAAAAACTTGTCAGTTTCCACTAATCCACGTTGAAGAAAGCCCAAACGACTTAGACCGGCTCCACAAATTAAGCCTCAAATCCTTAATCCACCCAAATTTTGGAGTTTCTGAGATCCAGAGTTCCGTTAGAAGAGTGCGGTCATACCGCTGTGTGGTATTTCCGCTGTTTAAATCCTGGTACTACTGTTTTCAAAGAAACTAAGTTTATCAAGGGGTGATCTTCGAAAAAAATGTACCGCTTAAAGTGCCCATGCTTCCAAATTCCAATAGTACCATTGAACACACACCGGTACTTTCGAATTCCGGTAATACCGCTAAAAACACTCTGGCACTTTCGATTTTTCTGATAGAGTATAGTTGGCTTTTAAATTAATTTTAAGTGCGTGCATGATCCTAATTGATCCAAATGACACAAGAACATTCTTTCAAGTTACTTACTATAATTTCTCTTAATAGTATAGCAATTAACCTATCATCCGATTTTTCAATCTTTCTTCTAAGATCGGTAAAATAAAAAAGGGATTCTAAACTACTTGTACTTTTGTCTTGAACCATCTTGATCCTTATGTTGACCCTTAGTATGCATTTTGGCACAAGAACATTCTTTCAAGTTACTTACTATAATTCCTCTTAATAGTATAGCAATTAACCTATCGTACAGTTTTTCAACCTTTCTTCTAAGATCGGTAAAATAAAAAAGGGATTCTAAATTACTTGTACCTTTGTCTTGAATCATTTTGATCCTCATGTTGACCTTTAGTATACATTTTCAATTTGTCACATTCATCATTAGGGATTATATCTATTTAACACTAAGCAGACACATTAGTCTTATATTTACATAGTCATTAATTACCAAAACTATTTTTAGATATCTAGATGCTTTAATAAAATTAGCACGAGAAACACATATAATTCGGAATTAAGTTTACAGGTCCCAACAGGTCGTCACACCTAAATAGGTGGATCCAACTCAGTTGGGTTGATTTTCTAGGTAGATGTATTACCATTACTGGACCACATTTTTTCTCTAAGATTACACACATCAAGTACATGTTTTCTGCTAAACATTACACACATCAAAAGCTTCTGACATGGTACGGAGGTGTGGGGACTAGTGCCCGACATAAGCCAGCACGATACTATGGGGCTGTTGATATTAATTTATATTTCTAATACTGTTTGAAAAAACTAAAAGTTAATATGAATAACTAAGTTTTTGAAGTAGTTTTTTTATTACTCTCGTTTCTATCTCATTCTGAGCATAAGGTAGAGGATCATCGGTGTATCATGCATCTACTCCTCTCGTTTCTATTTTATATACACATCTCTCTCACTTTTTTAACGCTTGTCTCTTTTTTCTAAAATCCACTACTATTTAGTTTTAGCTAAAAGCTATCAATGGTAGTCAATAAAATACCTCCTATTGGTAGCAATCAATCTCTCAGCAAAATTGCAAAAGAATATTAAAAGTGAAATCAAAGGTTGGGAGACGGAGATGGACACTAGTTACTACTTCATGATAGGAGATTGGAATGGATCTCGCCCGGTCGGTGTCCGCTGAAATTTTGGTAAGGGAGTCGTTCGTCTTTCCTGTCTCTTGTCTGTCCCGCCCGTACTGTACGTTAGCCGCCTGCTAGCAGCTGCTGCGCCCGGCGATAGTAAATCCACGTATGATCGAGTTAAAGTCACCGGTTACCTTCACTCTTCACTGCTCCTGTGCTAAGGAACCAGACGAGTTTGGTCACCACTCAGCAGCCTGGTGGCACGGAACAGAGTATGCCGCTCTAGGGAGCCAGGCGCTTTGGGCGTACTCGATCTGACGATTCTAAACTGCTCTCTCAGAGTGAGACGGTTATGGAGGGATAGCTTCCTGCTATTTGTTTCTTTAAAAATTAAAATAAATAAAGTTATTTTTAAAAAATAAATAAATAATTTTTTAAATCTAAAACTATATGTATCTTCTACATCGACGTTTTCACCATTTGCTGTCATTGCAAAAAGCACCAGGGGCGGAGAGAGGGGGGTCTAGCACCCCCAACCTCGGGCAAACCCCTCCTCCCCCTCTACAGTCCGCAGATCCGCGCCCCACCCCGCCACCCTCCTCGCCTCGCTCTTCCCCACCGCCTCTCCTCTCCCCTGCTGCCCTCCTCCTCTCCCGCCCCACCGCCCCCTCCCCTCCCCCCGCCGCCTCCGCCTCCTCCCACTCTCCCCTCCCACCGCCTCCTCCCCTCCCCCCCGCCCCCTCCTCCCCTCCCCGCCGCCCCCTCCTACCCCTCCCCGCCGGCCTCCGCCTCCTCCCCCCTCCCACCGCCCCTACTGTCCTCCCGGTCCCAGGCGATCCGCCGCCGAGCGGTACCGTTTCTCCGGCTCATCCAAGATGACCTCGCACATCCAACCATGGCGAACGTGAGATTAGGGATGGCGCAGGGCCTCCCCGCCATCTACGACGGCCCCGTCGTCTTCCCAGGCGTCTAGGCGCTAGGCCGTCTCCGTCTCCCCTAGCTCCACTCCCTTCCCA
Source organism: Melocanna baccifera (assembly GCA_036346265.1). Classification (NCBI taxonomy): domain Eukaryota; kingdom Viridiplantae; phylum Streptophyta; class Magnoliopsida; order Poales; family Poaceae; genus Melocanna; species Melocanna baccifera. Next base: position 14,802,352 of record CM070706.1, on the reverse strand, counting down.
TCGGCGCTCGTCGCCGCAATCGACTTGGTCACCGCTGCCCTCGATCTGGACGGTTGGAGGCCTGGGCCCGCCTCCCTCCTCCCCAGATCCCCCGCCGCTGCCCTCGATCTGGATGGTCAGAGATGGCGAGGTGCCAACTGCCAAGCACCCCAGGTCCCAACCACTCCGACGATGGTTCTATCCTCACCGGTAAGACCATTTATTCACATCTCTCACTGAATGGATGTGCATGTGTTGGGCTATGCTGTTGTGAATGATTGGAATAGGTAGATGATACATAGATGAGACCGACAAGTTCTGGCTTGGTTGATGCTAGTCTAATGGCTTGGGTGGGGAACTGTGGGTTGATGGGAGGGCGGGGGCGGTGCGCTGGTCGCCTGGTCCATCGCGGTCGCGTGCCTCGCGGTAATCGACTGGTCGTGATGTCGTGTCGCCGGTCGCCTGGGCGTCGAGCCGTGAAGCCGCAGGGTCCAGACTGGTGACGGCTCATCCTATATCCAATTCCTGGCTCCGTCTCTGAAAGCATAAATATAAGTCATTAGCCACTATATAAAAGAATGTGGCCATATTCTTCGACCCGACGTTCCCAAACCTTGGAGATGGCCGGAACACACTATTCTGTGAAGGCAGATGGACTGGGGGCCGTTCCATCCACTAATTCGCCCCGGCGCTATATGCGCTGGGAGCCAGTCGAGTGCGGCGTCGGCGTACAAGAGGCGACGACAGACCGGAGCTGAGTCACGCATACCAGTCGGGACCAAGCAGTTTTGAGTAGGTAGCGGTGGCCGTGACCCTGGCGCTGGCGTCGTCTTCGGTTATTCTCTTAGCTTGCAGCCTGACCTGAGCCCCTGCCCTGTTTACATAGCTTATCCGTGTACAGCGTCCTCCGCTCTTGCACTGCTCTTTTTTCTATCCTTATTAATGCCTTGTCTTGGGGACAATAGCATTCGGCCAATTGGGAGAACGCAACCACCCTGCTTCGGTGATTTCCACCGGCACCAGCTCAGGGGCAAACTCGTTCTGAAGGAGGGGCGAATGCCATGATCCAAGGAGGTACAGGGAACAAGTGCAGAGATGAGGCAAATTCGTATTGGTTTATGTTTTTAGATTCTATTTTGAAAAAGCTAAAAGTTAATATGAGTATCTGATTTTTTGAAGCGACTTCTCTATTTCTTTCGCTACATCTTTTTTTAGAGATAAGGTTGAGGGTCACAAGTATATCATACACCCCACTTTTCTTGTTCTCATTACGCACACATATTTCTCTCTTACTTTTTTCACTGCTCACTTTATTCTTTTAAAAACCATTTCTTTCAGCTACTACTATTCATTTTTAACCAAAAATATAAGTCACAATCAAAAGAAATCAGTAAAAATCAATTCGAACGCCCTCTAATAGTTGTTAGGCCATATGTTAGTCTGGTGTACGTATGGAGTATGTAAATGAGAGACCAATATAGTGGAGAAGGCAACGAATATTGAGAAAATTGGCCAAATTTCCCCTCTGCTCTACTGTTCTTCCCCATCTCAATTCTGAATCCAACAGTCCACTCGACACGCCAAGGGTGACCTTGGAAATTCCTGTGGATTTGTAGCATGTAGCACGGTTGCCGTGCAGACGCGCTCCGCACGGCTGGCTGCCCTGCTCTCGTGAAATCGCGCACCAGCTACTGGTCACGGTCCACATGCCTGCATATAGCACGGTTGCCGTGCAGACGCGCTCCGCACGGCTGGCTGCCCTGCTCTCGTGAAATCGCGCACCAGCTACTGGTCACGGTCCACATGCCTGCATAGCTGTTATTTATAAGAGAATATAAAGTAACAAAAATTTATGTATGATTTTAACTAATATAAATGATTATTACTATAATATAAAACCGTTACAATATATATTATAATTAACTTGTAGACATCGTCTTGAGAAAACACTTTATTTTAAAGCTAATTACTGTTAAAAAAAACCGAAAAACAACTTTTAAAAGTTAAAGAAAAGAAGCCTATAGTCTCTTCTCTGCCTCTCTCGCCGCATAGAGGATAGAAGTTGCTCCTGTTGACGGATAAGCTGCTTTAGCTATTGGATATTTTCTTTTTAGTTTCTAAAAATCGTTTCTCTATAGTTTTTTATAGTAACTAATTTTTAAATAGAGTGTCTTTTCTAAACGGGGTCTATAAGCTGATTGTGGTAGACACTACAGTGACTTCATTATATCGGCTACAATCGTACACGAGTATCTCTTTCTATACCTGCTCTCACGAACAACTAAAAGTCATAAGTAAACCATATGCCGAGGCAAAAAAGTACAGACCCATTATCCTTCCCTTGCTCCGGTGCAATCGGAAAAATTAAAAGGGCGAACTCCAGCTTGGTTTCCCTCATGGCTATACAGCCACCTTTCGGATCACTACATGCTTCAAGGGCTGTTTTGCTTAATTCTCAACCTGATACAAAGTCTAATGTTTAAGGATACTTCTGCAAAAATATTGAGCCTAATTTCTCACATATATGGTGTGAGATATTTCCGTCTGCCCACCCCACCCCACCCCACACACACTCATGCGCACACAATATTTGTCGCATCAGTCGAGATCAGTCATAATTACACATTAAACATAACAATAAATGAGATGAAGATATTTATGGAGCAGCTCTTTGTTAGATTCCCCACAGAAAATTTTTCGTTAGTCTATTTTGGTGCACAGTAATAGAGATGTTCTGTCAATTTTGGACGTTCGAAATAACGATAGATTTTAATTTTTACTAAAATTTTACTGTAGTTGGCTAATTTTTTACCGTAGCTGAGTTGCTTATTAGACATAATTAAATTTACAAAAATGCAAAAATAAAAACAGCACACTAATCTAGAGCAGACAATGCAAGGAATACGGAAAAAAAACAAAACTCAAAAAAACCAAAAAACACAAATAAAATCAAATAAAAACAAAAATGCTACAGTTTCTAAAGCTAGCTTCCGTCGCGCAACCCATCGCCACAGCCAAGTTGAGCTCAGCTAATTATAACGGATGATGCTACAAGAGCATTTCCTTGGAGCCTTCGCTGCCATCGGAGAGCATAGTGGTGGTGAAGGTTTTCTTCAAAGGCCTCTGCAACGAAAAGGATGGAAGGAGGCGAATGAGCAAAAAGTCACCTACATATTCCTCATAGTATATACTGCTCATGCTCGCTTGCAGTAGGATCCCTCTCTCAGCGAAGAAAATCCAATAGCCATCCACCATTGATCTGATGTAGGATCCATTGAATCAACGATAAATAAGAAGGGGTATCACCGGAACACTGATGTTGGTTATAATTACATGTTTAGACCAAAAAGGTTTTAAATTGGAGCCTATGGCAACACAAGATTGGTGCACGGCCAGTCTGGACTTCTGTCTACTGATATCGAATATTTATTATCTATACCTATTTACTTATAATTGTTAAATCATATATTTTTTTAGATAAAAATTATAAATAGTGCTGTTTTGTGATTCTATTATAATTAATTTACTTATCTTTATTTTCACTACCGCATAAATACATTCCACGAAAGTATCCATTTTCATCTTAATTTTCATTTTCAGAACACAACTTAGCTATGCATTAAGTATTGGCGAAGATTACATTTTTTACCCATGAGGGAGAGTTTATTACAACGCGAAAACTTAGACAAAGCACCTACTCAAAGTCCTACTGTCTCATGTCATTACTTAGACTGTGCTTATTCTGGCTTAAAAACTAGTTTCTATTTCTGCCTTCTGTTTTTTTTCACTATTCAGTAATTTCGTTTTTTTCTGATTTTTTTAAATTTTTTTAGGGGCTTTTTTGATTTTTTTTTTCCCGTATTTCTTTGCATTGTCCGTGATGGGCTAATATATTTTTTCTATTTTATATTTTTTTAATTTAATTATACGAAATAAGTCAACTCAGTTACAATAAAAAAATAAATCAGATACAATAAAAAAACTATAAACCAATATCAAACTGAGTACTACCTTAAAGCCACCTATAGCACTATAGGACTTTCCCCAAACGAGGTCAAGGTGGTGTATTTATGGCCGATATTAACCGTGTCGTCTACATGGTAAGATTCTAACCACTAATATAAAATATCCATTACATGTTGTAAAGCATTATGTTACATATAAAGTATACCCACTCAAGAATTATCATCGTATATATATCTATGTATGTAATATTTGATAATTCCAGATCCTTCTTGGATAACCTAAATTTCCTGTAGATTTCCCAGGTTAAAGATGATTTCGCAGTGATCAAGTCAAGTCTAGCATTGCCTCCATACAAAAATCAAGCAATAAAGAATTAAGGGGATGTACGTTTAGGTGAATGCCAAAACAAAGCCTAACAAAAAATGGTAAAAAAAACTTGCATTCTGGCATTCACTTGGTTTGATGCTATTTTTTGGCACTTATCGATGATTTAGAAGTCAATCTTACTAGTACAAATGAGGGGAGATCACTCTAGAGACTACGCGAAATGAAAGTGCTTCTTTATTGCTAAAGGGGGTATACAGGGGTGCTCAATGATCTTAGGGAGAAATTAGCCTTGATTACCGAGAGAACGAAATTGGATGTGTCTAATGTCGCCTCCAGCCTCACCTTGAATAGCTTCGATGGGGCTGTAGTTGTAGTCAATCAAGAGACGTCTTGTCGCTTCCAGGCTTCCATCAGCCTGCGGGTGGATGCCTCGTCAGTTCTTGAAGTCTACATGTGTAGTCGGTTGTCAGTAAGACTTTCTTTATGCAACGTGGGGTTATGACAGGAGCATAACTACACATGCTGTGCCCCTCCAATTGCTAAAGCGAAGCATGAAAGGCTTTGTTGCAAGAGATTGTGATAAATATTAAGAGAGCAACTATTGCTTTCATTAAATTATCTTCTGTATATGTTTGATACAAATATATAGATAATGAAGGGGTGTCAGTTATGGTAGTTGTCGGTGTATGAATGGACGCGTCCTTTGCTTTATGGCAGTTGCTGTCCTTTGATCCTTTGGTCATATTCACTGTAACACTCCCCCTTGACCAATGTAACTTCATATGATCACCTTGATTCATCATCGTAGGAAAAACTCCTCTAAAACCCTGTAGGAAAAATATGAGGAGAATCTGAAGAGTAGATATGGCATGAAAAACTCTTTTAAAACCCAGTGGGAAAATTTAAGGAGAAAAATGATATAGCATATATTTGATTATCTCTTTAAAAACCCCTGTGGGGAAAATAGAGATATTATGTATGTATGATTATGTTGTCATATTGCCTCATTAAAAACCTTGATGAGAAACCTTAGAGGAAAACTCATAAAAGGAAAAGAGTACAATATATACATTTGAACGGGTTAATTCTTAGGAGATTTCTCCCTCTGATGCCTGCAAATCACGTAGTCTTCGCATACCAATTCCATGAACATATTTCTGGAATGTGGAAGTTGGTACTGACTTAGTGAATAAGTCTGCAAGATTATCACAAGACTTAGTTTGCAGAATAGTTATTTCCCCACTCTCTTGCGATTCATGTGGGTAAAATAGTTTAGGTGCAATATGTTTTGTGATATTGCTCTTTATGTAACCCGTTTACATTTGAACAACACAAACAGCATTATTTTCGTAGATAATGGTGGGTGATGCGATAGCACCTATACCACAAGATTGTTGTATGTAGTTAATTATTTTGCGAAGCCATACACATTCACGTGATGCTTCATATAATGCAATTATTTCAGAATGATTAGTGGATGTAGCCACTAGAGTCTGTTTTGAAGACTTCCAAGAGATGGCTGTTCCACCTTGTAAAAACACAAAGCTTGTTTGAGATCTGGTATTATGGGGATCTGATAAATAGCCAGCATCTGTATATCCTATTAAGTCCATGTGTTTATTCTTCTGGAAGAATAGACCGAGATCTTTAGTGCCTTGAAGATATCTAAAAATATTCTTCACTCCTACCTAATGTCTTTTGGTTGGAGCAGCGCTATATCTAGCAAGTAGATTTACTGCAAATGCAATATCCGGCCGGGTGCAATTTGCAAGGTACATAAGCGCTCCGATGGCACTAAGATATGGAACCTTGGGTCCCAATAACTCTTCATTATCATCTCGGGGTCTGAATGGATCTTTGTCCTTGTCTAGAGATCGAACAACTATGGAGGTTTTCGATGGATATGCTTTGTCCATATTGAATTTCTCCAATATTTTATGGACATAGGCTAATTGATGCACTAGAATGCCTGTATGAAGGTGCTCAAGTTGTATACCTAAGCAAAATTTGATTTTACCCAAATCCTTCATTTCAAATTCCGTCTTAAGATGATTACATGCTTCATCTATATCTTGTGTATTACCAATGATATTGAGGTCATCAACATATACAGATATAATACAAAATCCTGTTGAGGATCTTTTGATGAACACGCATGGGCAATCATCATTGTTGGAGTATCTCTTTTTGGATAGGAACTCACTTAGTCGGTTGTACCACATTCTTCCCGACTGTTTCAAGCCGTATAAAGACTTGTTTAATTTTACACAATATATATTGCGATTTACGTTTGGATTCGGAATTGAAATTCCATCAGGAACTTTCATGTATATGTCCGAATCAAGTGACCCATAAAGATATGAAGTCACTACATCCATCAACTGCAAAGATAGATGATTTTGTACTGCCAATGATATTAAATATCGGAATGTTATTCCACTCATTACTGGAGAATAGGTTTCATTGAAATCAATGCCGGGTCTCTGCGTGAACCCTTGTGCTACAAGCCTTGCTTTGTATCTCACCACCTCATTGTTTTCATTCCGTTTGCGGATGAAAACCCATTTGAATCCGACAGGGAATACATTGGGAGGTGTATGTATCACATTGGTGAATACATTTCTTTTCTTAAGCGAGGCTAACTCCTCTTGAATTGCATCCTTCCATTGAGTCCAGTCCGAGCGCTGTTTGCACTCTGCCATGGTCTTGGGATCTGGATCATTTTGAAGATTGTTTGCAATTGTTGTGGATAAATAAATGTCAACAATTGTAGTATTACGATCGTATGATTCTCCAGAATCAGTATAGTTAGTGGAAATTTCTTGGACCCCTGGTGACTCAATGTGATTTCCCAAAACATTTGAGTCGGGGTATTCCGATGTCCCAAGATCAGTATTTGAGTGCACTGTTGATCTGGGTTCAAGGATCCTTTGGTGTCTATCAACATGAGGTTGATCTGCATTTACATTGTTTTGTTTCCTTTTGCGCTTGTTAGAAGCTGTATCCGCCATTTGTGCCGTACTTCTCCTCCTCTTATTTTGAATTGGGAGTTGAGTGGTATTTTGCGGTATCTCCACTCTTTCAGGCATATTTCTGGCAGGATTATAGGATTTTGTGACACCCTTATAATCAGTAAATGCATCTGGCAGATTATTTGCAATGTTTTGCAAATGAATGAGTTTCTGAACTTAAAGTTCAGTCTCTCTGGTACGTGGATCTGAGGCAGGAATGCCTTGAACATTCCAATCAATTTCCTGGCATTTAGTTTGGTACTTATTGTCTCCCCCTAATGCCGGGAAATGTTCCTCATTAAATATGCAATCAGCGAATCGGGCCGTAAACAGGTCCCCAGTAAGGGGCTCGAGGTATTTTATAATCGACGGAGATTTATACCTAACATAGATCCCAAGTTTCCTGTGCGGTCCCATTGAGGTACGCTACGGTGGTGAGATCGGTACGTATGTAGCGCAACCGAATTTTCGCAGATGGGAAATATCTGGTGGATTTTCACGTTCTAATTGTAGCGGGGAAGTGCTATGATATGCAGTTGGACGCAATTGAATTAAGTTAGCAGCGTGTAAAACTGCATGACCCCAACATGATGTTGGTAAGTTGCAATTCTGTAACAATGGTCTTGCTATGAGCTTGATTCTCTTGATGAGAGATTCTGCTAAACCATTTTGTGTATGAACATATGGTAAAGAGTGTTGAACTTGTATCACAAGAGCTATACAATAGTCATTGAAGGCATGAGATGAGAATTTAGCAGCATTGTCCATTCGAATTGATTGAATTCGATATTCAGGATAATGTGCTCGTAATTGGATAATTTGACCAATTAACTTAGCAAATGCATGATTTTGTGTGGATAAAAGACACACATGTGACCATCTAGTAGATGCGTCAATGAGAACCATGAAATACCTGAATGGTCCACACAATAGTTGTATAGGGCCACATATATCTCCTTGAATGCGTTCAAGGAATTTAAGTGGTTCAGCTCTGATTTTAAGATAAGAGGGTCTTAAAATCAATTTTCCGGTGGCACAAGAAGTGCACACAAAATCTGAGGATTCCGGAAATTTTGTTTTGAGGTATGTATGACCAATAGAACATGTGTCCTCGGTGCTAATGAGATCATCCTTCTTTGGAGAAGGACCTGTGTCATTGAGTTCTTCAATGAACTTTTGAGAGCATCCAGCTTCAGTGTTGTTGCATGGGAGATTGAAGTGCGCTTCAAATCTCTTCTCTTGAGCATGCTTGCCTTGAGCTGAAGACTGGAGGTAGAAGTTCACAAAGTGCTTCGGGGTGCGGCATTTCTTGGTAGGATGGTTGTAGCAACCACATTGTTGACAAACTTCAGTTTTGTCAACTTGCTTACCAAAATTGCCTTTACCCTTCTTGAATCCACCATGCTTTTGCTTAATGTTGCATTTGTTTTTACCTTTAAAGTTCTTTGAGTTGTCTTTGGAACCACGGAACTTAATGTTATTCTGATTAGCATGAACTTCAGGAAGTGGAGTAGCCCCAATGGGACGTTGCTGATGATTCGTTAAAAGTTCAGCATGCTTCTCGGCCTGAAGTATTGTATGCATAAGATCAGAATAAGTTTGGTAATTTGCAGCACACCATTGTTGCTATAGGACCCTGTCAGATGGGAGCATGGTAGAGAGGGTTTTCTCTATTTTGTCCGCATCTGTTGGTTCTTTTTCACAAAACCGCAATTTGGAGCAAATAGCATGAAGGGCATGGTTATAGTCTCCAACCGTTTTGAAGTCTTGGAGTCTAAGATGTGCCCAGTCATGATTAGCCTCTGGTAAGATAACAACTTGTAGCTGTTCATATCTATTTTTGAGGGCTAACCATAAAGTGAGTGGATTCTCCTCATACAGATATTCAGCCTTCAAATCCGGATGTATATGATTCCGTATTATACTTAAAACGGAATATTTTACAATATCCGGTGGGATTTGTTCAACTGGAAGATCGAATATCACCATTTGCAACCCACGTGTGGTGAGGTTGATTTTTAGGTCCATAAGGGTAGTAGCTACCATCGAGAGCGAGAGGCTCAAATTCTTTGGTAGCCATTTAAAGCCTACATGAAAGTACGCTCTAAGATAATTAATTTACATGAGGTAAATTAATATGTATGGTGATGTTGTAATAAATGTAAAATGTGTGGAAAACAATATGAGTATTGTAATCCGAATGAATATTTATACCTAAATTAAATATAATATGGGGTTATATTTATAATACCGTTAAATCACAATATTGGTGGTGAACACCAATTTATTGTATGGCATAGCGTACAAAAAGATGTAGCAAATTGCTATAAATTGTAATTATGGTATTAATGTAGGTATGTATTTATAATATGTTGCAAAGTTCTAAATTATTAAGTACATGGTACTTATTAAATGAGAATTTTGCTAAAGGTAGCGAAAATAAAATATGGTCGCAATTCATATTGTCGGTAAGTTGCAATAAAATAATAATCCTACATATGTAACAATTATATAAATGTGGGTTCAAATTTATGAAAATATTTATATATTTTTCAGGTCCTGTGGGACTGAAATGCTTATTTATAACAGTACAAAGTTACGAGTACAATTATAAATAAGCATAGGGACTTTATTGCAAAATCTACAATAGAAGAGTACAATTTTTATGAAATGGAGGGGGAATTGCAAAAGTTGCAAAACCTGGGCTGAGGCCCAGTCGGCCTTTGGGCCCATGAGGGAGGTGGGGGCTAATTGGGCTAAAAGCCCATATTGGATGGCAATATAAAGGGCAAACCCTAGCCGCCGGCGGCCGGCCGGCGCCGCCGCGGCGGTCCCGCCGCCACGGGCGCCGCCACCGGGCAACCGCGCCATGGAGCCGCACGGGCTGCCGTTTTCCTCGGCCGAGTGCGCGCCGCCCCCGCGGCCGCCGGCCGGGCGCCGCCATTCCGCCGCCTCCGCGCGCGCCTCTGCGTCTTCTTTGTGTGGCTCGGCCGCCGTCGCGTGCTGCCGCCGCGCTGCCGGTGCCGCGCCGCCGGCGGCGGTTTCCTGCGCCGGGAACAAGGAGGCCGCGCCGACGCCAGGCGCCGGGCCACGCAGGAGCCGGCCGCCGGCCGCGCAACGCCTGGCCGCGCTGCGTGCCACCGGGGTGGTGCGCGCCAGGCCGGGCGCGTCGGGAGCGATGAGGTCGCGCGGGCTGCAGCGGTGCCGGACCATGGGGCCGCGCCGCGCTGCTGGAGAGGAGCGCGCCGCCGCGCTGCCGCTGCTTGCGCTGGGCTACGCGCGCCAAGGGGTCAGACGCCGGGCCGCGCCGCCAAGGGCCGCCAGCGGAGCCGCGCCACCAGGGGCCACGCGCATGCCGTGCGCTGGGAGGCCGCCGGCGGGGCCGCGCCACGCCGCGCCCGGCCGGGCCGTCTTTGCGCGCCCTCGGCGCCGTCCACGCTAACTGCCGGGCGCGTGTCTTTGCGCGTGCGCCGCGCGTGTTGCGATGCCGAGCCGCGCCGCGCACCGCGCCTTGTCGCGCCAGGCTGCGACAGAGGCCGCCGCCGCGCCGCGCGCGTGTGGCTCGCGCCGCCTCGCTGCCGGAGGCCGCGCGCGGAGGGGGCACCGTGTCCGAGGCCGCCGCGCGGGAGGCAGCGCGCGGTGGGGGCCGACGCGCGGGAAGGCGCGCCTGGGCCGCGCCGGGCGAGGAGCCGTCGCGGGCCACGAGGGCGCGTCTGCGGCATGTGCCGCCGCCCCAACGCGCCAGCGCCCGCCGCCTCTGCGCTGCTTCGCCGGGGGCCGTGCGCTGTGGGAGGCCGCCACTGGTTCTGCGTCGCGCCGCCGCGCCGCCAGCGCGCCATGAGGGCGCCACTACCTTGGCCGTGGACTGCCACCGGTTTGGTGCAGCGCCGGGGTTCAACCAAAACGTCGATTTCCAGAAACCATTACCTTGTCTTGTTTCTTGTTGATGTCTAGAGACAAAGTGCTGATAACGTGTTGCAAGAGATTGTGACAAGTATTGAGAGAGCAACTATTGCTTTCATTAAATTATCTTCTGTACATGTTTGATACAAATATATAGATGATGAAGGGATGTCAGTTGTGACAGTTGCCGGTGTATGAATGGACGCGTCATTTGCTTTATGGCAGTTGCTGTCCTTTGATCCTTTGGTCATATTCACTGTAACAGGCTTAATTACCAGTCGGGAAACAGGTCCACATGTCACCTAGTGGAATTCTCCGAGTGGTCTTTGTCAGAACTTTGGCACTGCCGAGTACACTTATCCCCAACTAAGGGTATACTCGGAGGACATTAGCAGGAGTCACTATGACAGCTATAATTAACCATAAGCTATTGATCATAGATTATTTAATCATCGTCAGCATGCCTATGCCCATGGGCAAGATTTGGCATGTTTCTTACCAAGTTTTAGGCCAAACTTTGGTGGCAAAATTGGGACCAATTTTTGGTAACATCTCACCGAATGACTTGTGGGCTAAGATATAAGCAAGCCAAATTTTTGCATGCCCAAGTTTTGGCTAGTGCTTGTTTTGCTAGCAAAGATTCTGGCCGTGCCTGTGAGTTGGTCATGACCAATAATTGGTTAAGTGTGGCATGAATCCAAAGGCTCCTGAGTATCGTTCAAAGTTCTCTCTTCCCAGTCCGCGTATATCCCACTCCTCTAGAAACCCTAATCCCCTTCAAGTCATGCCATTTTAGCCCTCTTCTACACGATAGTTATCCCATTGTGAGCTAACGCTCGTGACGCATTGAGACTAGTCACTTTGTCGTATCTATTCATCCGAAGCGCGCATGTTATTTTTTACATGTACATATAAGGAGGGCGATACAAACATGGTTAGGTAGGGTAGGTGTCAATATATGGCCATGTTGCAGTCGTTGCTGCAGTATCTGTTTACTTATGACGAATCTCTAGCGATTAAAGTAAATTATTCTTGTTATTGCTCTGAGAGAGAGGTTGTAGATTGATTATTATATACAGAGATTGGTAAAATACAATGTGGTTTTAAAAAGTCACCGCGGTGCCAAACGCATCCTTAGCTTTCTAACAAAGTGCTACAACAACCTCATTTAATGTACTATGTGTTATGTATAGGGATACAAACGGATTAAATACGGATAGATAGTATCTCTACCATATTTATTTTCATATTTTTTTCCTCGAATGCGGATATAAATATGAATACTCGAATACAAATACAAATACAAATAATATCGAATATAGATACGGAGCCAATACGAATCGAAACAAATACGGTCACGAATATTTATCAGAACATAAAAACCCCTTAAACTGTACATCCAAAATCAATAAAAACACAAATAGTTTCTTATCAAATATTCATAAAATTTAAACAAGCATAAGTATTTTCATTCACAATAGAAATATACTCGATATTCGATCAGTATATAGTATAAGTACCAACAATATGCAATTCACGAAGTACAACGAAGTACACATGATAGCAATATGAACAAGCATAAGTACTTAGACACGTACTATTTAGGCTTGGATGCTCAAAACCAAAAGCTCCAGATCTCCATTTTCAGCACCATCTGTTAAACACCGCTGTTAAACACAGGCACCATGATGAGCAGAGGATTTGTCATCACCGTTGTTAAACATAGGCACCGTCCCCTCTGGGCTGATCTTCAGAAATCTGAAAGAGTCATCAGACTATGTTAGTTAAGAATTTTAGAAACAGGGCGAAGCACCAAGTTCCAACTTCCAAAGTGCTAAATATCCATCTTCTTAATCAGATCTTTATTAGAACTGAAGTCAATATCATGGAAATGGTAACAACAACTTCGCAGATGAAAGCATGCAAGCATGTTCTAGTTCATCTGTCCATTCTTCATCAGAAAAGGAGTGTACCTTTTCTCAATTGTCAAGAGGTAGCAAGTACCATGAAATTTACATGAGAAAGGATCATAACTCCAAAAGCAGCAACTTCCCTTTTGTTTTACAGATGCAATGCAGGAAAAACGCACACAAAATGGAGCTGACTCTTCGAAACAGAAACAAAGGAACTCCTAACTGCTCTGCACATTTAACTGACAATTTATAACAGTTAAGTCTATTGGTTTTGATTGCGCGCCACCTAGTAGTAAGAATCTTCAATTTTCCCCACTTGGGTTTAGAGAACTAGATAAAAATGCTCCCCAGAATTACCTCAAATCCCTTAGAGGCTTAGACATATATGTCTTTCTTAATGCTAAAGCTATCCCGACAAACACATCCATATTACTAACCCAGTATGAGAACTAGAAAAATGAGGTGCTGCTATGTTATCTATATAACCAAATTTACCTTACAATTTATAGTTGCAGTGATTAATTTTACTCTGAGAACTCTGGATGTCACAACGCTATTTCTAAGACATGTTTAAGATCCATAGTTCACAGCTTATGCATGCCATTTCACCAGTCACCAACATATGCACTAGCATCGATAGGTGGTTGTTGGCTTTGTGGCACCAGTACCACTGGCAGAGCTAGAGATGCATTGCTCACACTTGCACTATTACTTCCAGTTGTAGATTCCATCACAAATCTAGCAGCTGCAATCAAACAATTTTCAGCAAGGAACAATAATGATGTGTCAGCAAGATCATAAAATTGCTAAGTTAAACCATAGCAGCAAAGGAAATTGACAGGAACAATTCGAACAGAAATTGACAGTAGAATCATCTGCAATTGCCAACAAAAAAAAGTCTTGTGCTAGAATTCACAGCTACAAGACTAACTCGCCATCTGCAACGCACATAAGCACCTTAAAGTTCGCATGTGCTAATGCTAGGAAAGGTGACTGATTAAAATGTGAGCATCTTCATGTTCTGCAATCTACAGCAAATTCATTACTAATATAACTACTTGACACTAGAGTACTGTGAAAAGCGTCACTAGCTAGGAGCAACAAAAGGCTTTGCCATAACCATCTTTCTTCTCCAGGACATCTACAGTTTCTAAATCCTAGGTACTAAGCATAACGGATTCTTAACGGAAAAGAATGTGACCAACAACCTGCCTTGCCGAGTGTTAGTTGGAATCATCTCCTTCCTGTTCTTCACCAGAACCAGAACACTGTCTCATAGGGCAATTACGATAGTCATGGACTACCTGACCGTGCGGCGAAAGACAAGTACACGTGCAACAAGAAATAGGAAAAAAGAGGAGGAGGTGCTAGGAACGAGAGAGAGAGCTAGCATCGCAGTGCGGCTCACTCACTGGACCAGTCGAGGAAGGAAGCTCCAGCACGACGGTGGAGGACAAGGTATCGAGATATCCGGATTCCATCATCTTCGGGTAGTCCGATTTTATATTCATGTTCGACGGATAATACGTTACCGTATTCGTATTTGTTTCTGATAAAAAAAATCTGTATTTGTTTTCAATTCAAGACTATCTGGCAAAAATCCAAACCAAACTATTCCATATTAAAAAATTATCCGAATCAACCAAAAACCATCTATCTATTTTCACCCCTAAGTACATGGGATTCGATAGGTCTCTCAACTGCCAGCTTGGACTAGCGATGCTTACAGGGACCAGACTGGAAACTTCCAAAAGCAGTAGGCCGTGTTATCCAGGATCAAGCAATAGCATACAATTGGCAGGGTGTAGTAGGCCATATGGACACTACCCAACTAGGCCTTTAGTTCTGCAAAAATTACTTCGAAAACAATTGGGCCTTTGCCGATCTGCATGCAAAAGGCATTTCAATCCCAATGCGACATGCATGCACTTTAGCAATTGGAATTACATACCTTCCTAATCACTAGCTACAAGTTCTTCTCGATCGCGTGTCAATAGCAGATAGATTTAACGCGGACCGCATATATAGTTTTAAATTTAAAAAATCGTTTAAAAATCTACTTTAGAAAATTATTCTATTTATTTTAACATTTGAAGTTAAAATGCAAAGATCTAAAAGAGCATAATCACAATTTACAAAATGAGGGGCGTCTCTGTCTTGTCTCTCTCCGCATACATGGTCGATGGATCGATCTAATTTTCATGTGCATCGACGCTAGCTGGCAGAGCATCGTCGATCAAATCTCGGCCCCGCCGAAACATGGTCCTTGAACAAATATCTCGGGAGAAGTTTAATGACCTAGTGGAATTCCGGGGCCACTTCTCAAATCACTATTCGTGGGGACATCCTACAATTACATGACACTGTACACGTGGTAGCTAAGTATACGTGCAGATGGAAATGATATTTATCGGACGTCCGATAAATATGTGCGGAAATCTTTGCACGTCGAGAAGAAAGGGGCTGATGTGTTTGTGGAGTAGTAAATGTCCTCTTTGGATGGTAGGAATTTTGAAAGAATATAGGTTCCGTTCTAAACGGTTTTAGTTTGTGATTTTTAGTTTTTAATTTATTTAAATTAAAAATCCTTTAAAATACATTGATTTCTAATTTTGATTTATTTGATTTTTTTTCACTTTTATTTTTATCCATATTCTTTTGCATTATCCAATATAATATAATGATTTTTTTTTTTTTTCTCAATTTTCTTTTTTTATAGAAAAATTAACAGCCACTGAGTGTAATTCAGTTAAAAATTAGAAACCAAAGCAAAATAGAGCACCGCCGTAATCGTATAGAAGATGTTTCTTATGGCTCTTTGGAACAAAGAATTGGCCTCGTATGATTCCCATTGAATGACTCGTTCCATAAATATTTTGAAGGAATTATACCGTGAGGTTAAACCTCTTAGAAAAATTCATTTATGTCTTGCATGCACCCTCTCTCTCCCCAAATTCTTTCAAACTTCCTGTGAAGCATCCAAAGACCGCTTTTAAGCTCTATACATATTGGCTTCTAAAAATCATTTTTCTATAGTAAATAGCTTTTCTATAGTATCTAATTTTTAAATAAAGTATCTTTTCAAAGCAAAATGTACAATTCAATGTAGTACACACTACAGCGACTTTATTTATATCAATCAAAATTGCGCACAAGTGTTTATCTCTGTAAGATTCTCTACAAACTGTTACTAGGATTCTCTATAAACTGTTATTATTTATAAGTCAAAACCAAAGATAATCTCTCACATTACAAAAGAAGATACATGTTGTAAAAACGCTGACCCCCAGATCGAATTCTCGAAGGCCTTATTCTTTTCGGCTTTTCAGTTGACTTTTATATTTTGTTGTAGGTGTAAAAATCAAACATAATTGAGGGGGTGGACGTCGACCGTCTTACGGGCCAGCTCCACGAGAGTAAAAATGATATGTAGATTTATACATGTTCGAGGGTCCGAAAGGACTGTCCTACTCCTGTTGGTAAGCCAACAGGGGGTTACCTCCAGAAAAAGAGCCGTCGAAGGCTCGCCAATTTGAATGTGCTTATTGCTTATGAGAACTAAGAGAGCCTACCAAATGAGGGTTACAGAAGGTATTTATATGTTTTGGGTGCAGATAAATGACCAATATCCCCCGTAAAGATAGCTACCTTATAGGTATAAATAAAGGGTATAATCGTTCTTTTTGAGTATAGCTACATTTCTTGATCTGCACGTACATGTCTTCTAGGAAGCAGAGGCCCGTTAGGGAAATAGATGGATTATTCTTCCAATATATTAAGTATTTTTTAACAAATATTATCTATTAAATATTTATTAAACTAATACATTACAATCAAAAGCTATAAACCACGTCCTAAAACCCCCTTTAGGACGTATATTCAAAGCTCATGGATCGTATGGTAGCCTCAATTCATACAATGCTCCGTTCGAATTGTACGGTAGAGGATACGGATCCGACTTCTTCCTACTACACCCAAACTGCGCCATTTTGCAAAAATACCCCTCGAAAGCTTGCAGCCTCAGCAAAACGGCCTACCGGCCGCCGTCGTGTTCCCGCGCCCCGACACCGGCGGGATCCTGAAATGCCACAGCCGGCCGGTCCCGCCCACCCGGAACCCATCGCAGAGGAACTCCTGGGCGTATGCCTTCTCCACCCTGCGGTCCACGTCGTGCAGGAACACGTCGGTGTCCTCCTCACCGCGCCGCGCGCGCGCCATGGCCGCCGCCGTCCATATCGCGGCCATCCTCCCGGGAGCCGCCGCGAAGTAGCCCTTGGGCGCGTCGATCATGATCATGTCCCACTCGTTCTCGTAAACCTCCCGCGGCAGGTTGTGCAGCGCCAGCGGGCACTCGGCGTTGCCGCGGACGCGCAAGGGGGTGCCTGCATCGTCCCCGACGCCGGGGAGGCAGGAGGGGTAGTGCTTATAGGAGGCGAGGAGGAGGTCGGCGTGGTCGAGCCGCGTCCGGTAGGCGACGAGGTGGGCGCGGAGGAACGGCGACTGCGCGCGCACGACGCGATACCACTCCTGGTCCTCCTCGAGGAAGACGGTGGTGCCGCCGGGGTTGAGCGCGTGCCAGAGCCTGGAATCGAGGCCGAGGCCGAACACCAGCAGCCGCAGCGGCGCGCGGCGCCGGAGCACGGCGAGGGAGAGCGCGATCTCGGCGCGCGACTGCTGCGGCACGGACGGCGTGGTAGCGTAGTGCACGGCGGCGTCGGCCAGGGCCGCGAGCCCCGCGGGCCCGTACCCGGACCCCGAGGGCGCGGTCACCGCGGGCAGGCAGGGGAGCGACGGCAGGAACGGCAGCGGAGTGGTCAGGAGGGTGGCGACCAGCAGCGACGCCGCGAGGAGCAGGGCGCCCGCGGCGGCGGCGAGGAGGCGGCCGGGGGGCTTCATTTGCGGTCGGTCGACGGCGGACGGCGGTGGCCGGAGCTTGGTTTCTTGGGAAGGGGAAGGTGTTCGACCCGCGCGTGGCTTCCGTACGTATTGTCGGAGAGGGCGAGGGCGTGTTGGGCGGTCGGGATTGGTTGCTTTGTTTAGGCTTTCGGTGTTGGTGTGTACCGCTCCTTCAGCGTTGGTTTTTGTAGGAGACGCGGCGATTTCTTTCGCCTTTTTGGGCCCGTGTTTCCTTTCGTTTCTTTTGGTTTAAGTGTCCTTTCTTGACAAGTGTAAGAACTCGGCTTATTTTGACAATTGTGGAAAGAGGTAATCTTTGACAAATGGAAGCTTAGACATGGTCGCGTCTATTACGCCATCCACAGTACCAGGGATGCTTAGGTCATGTTCTAAAGCGATGTGCTTTAGGTTTTAAGCTAAAATAGTATTATAATGATTATTAATTTTTTAAAATATTTAATAAATAATAAAAAATAGAAATAGAAAAAACACAGTTATACCTTATAAATAATACAAACAAAAAAATAAAATAAAAAACATCTTCCCATGGAAAAACTAAGACTTGTTTTTTTCGATTTTTTCAGTCGGTTTTTTGTTTTAACTTTTTTAGTAATTATTATTTATTAAATTAGTAAGTTGTATCTAAAAATTATAAGCCACGATCCTAAGAATGGTTCTAAGCATCGGTCATATTGATAGCGCTCAGTGTCGCGATGGGCCGGCGTTCGGTGTTGAGCTTCCGCTTTTTTTTTTGCTCTTTTTATTTTTGTTTTTTCTATTTTTTTTGTTTTATTTTTTTCTCGTATTCCTTTGTATTATCCATGATAGACTAATATGTTTTTTCTATTTTTAATTTTTTTTAAATTTAAGTATACCAAATAAGCTAACTTAATTATAGTAAAAACTCAGCTAATTACAATAAAAAAAACTATAAATCATAGCTATTCCGAACACTACATGAAGCATCCAAGATTTTCTTATTAGCGGTAAATATGACGTGTGATAGGAGTTGGCTAGCTAGAACATTTAGGGGGTGATCGTTTGATTTTTTTCACTTGATTTCTAATTTAGACTTTTTCACTATTCATAATTTATCTTTTCTGAATTTTTAGATTTTGAGCTTTTTGCATTTTTCTTTATTTCCGTGTTCCTTTGCATTGTCCGTAATGGGCTAACATATTTTTCTATTTTTACATTTTTTAAATTTAATTATACCCAAAAGCTAAATCAACTCTGATAAAAAAAAGTCATTCTGATGAAATTTCACCAAAAGCCAAAAGCCATCGCTAAACGATCAACCCCAAAGATCAAACCATCGTCAGATTAGCGTGTTCTTGATAATATATATTAGTACTAAATCTTCTTTAGCGTAATTGGTCAAGTCCCGCTCGTTTCGGGTTTTTTTCGACTTCTATTTCTAGTTTCTGCTTTTTTTACTATTCATTATTTTATCTTTTTCTAAATTTTTTTTAGATATTTTAGACTTTTTTGTATTTTCTTTTTTTCCCGTGTTCCTTTGTATTATCCTAATGGGTTAACATATTTTTCTATTTTTATATTTTTAAAATTAATTATGCCCAAAAGCCAAATCACTCTGATAAAAAAGTCATTCTGATGAAATTTCAGCCAAAAACCAGAAACCATCGCTAAAACGAGCGAACATAGCGGTACTGTTTATACAAATGGCACTATAGCTATTTTTTAAAATTTAACCCTCAGACACTTGTTTTTTTTTGTTGCAAATCTAGCTTTTTTGTGGACCTACTGAGTTCGACAGATACCTACTGAGCTATAAAAGCTAGGCAGACGACCTACCAAGTTATAATAGAAAATTAGATTTACAAAAATAGATATCTAAATTTACAAAAACGGTTGTCCGAGTACAAAATTTAGAAAAAAAAAGTCTGAAGTGTCATTTGTTCGAACAGTTCGTACCAACTGCCTAATTGCATAGCGTTATTATGGCTTGGTTAGTACAGAAATTTCACGTTAAACAGTTCATTTTTGCAGAAATGAGAAATAAATTCCTCTATTCCAAACCTCAAACGGCATAGAAAAGTAACAGATAGACGTGTAAAAGAATCCAACTGTTACCTCTAGGGGTG
Organism: Melocanna baccifera; assembly: GCA_036346265.1. NCBI lineage: Eukaryota > Viridiplantae > Streptophyta > Magnoliopsida > Poales > Poaceae > Melocanna > Melocanna baccifera. The sequence continues at coordinate 14,782,252 of CM070706.1, read as the reverse complement.
TAATCGGAGCGGATATAAACGGACATCGCTCATCCTTTATCCTATTCCGTATTTTTTTTTCTTAGAATGGAAATTAGACACGGATAATATTGGATACCTATTTTTCCTATTTCGTATTCGTTTCGTAAAGCTTCAGATGGTCGGTCGGGATGGAAATTATCCGCTTCTTTACACAGGGCATTGGATAGTAGGGTGCGATATAAGTGAACATAGATATATTAATCACCGAGATATCGAAGTAAGAACACTCAGTATTCTATGCATGTTGAGATGTGATAATCTATCTATATGTTAACTTGTTTCTAAGTGAAGTCAGAATAGACTTTCTCATATCACTTGATATACGGATATATATGGACGAATATCACTTATCTCATATTGGATACGACAAAAATATTACAACATCTTAGAAATTTTATGAACTTATATAGAATTATCAATAGTAAGAGGACTGGATTGCAAAATCTATAGGATGAGTTGACCCCCCATAGCTAACAATTCACCCAATGGCGATGTCTCCCGGTCTTAATATCTGCTATGGTCCTATTTGAAATAAGTGAATTTACAGCAAATAATTCAATTTGTGCTGAATCTGAAAAATTTATAGCATGCCAAGCTAGGGATGCAATTGCCCATGAGGGCGGCCCTTGCTGGGAGCCCCCGCTCGCGCGCATAGGGGAACGGAGATGAGACCTGCTAGGCTGGCACGGTAGAGGCAGGTTCACTCTTCACCCCGCAGGGATTCAGTGGGGCGTTCGTTTTAGCGATGGTTTCTGACTTTTGGTTGAAATTTTACTGTAGCTGACTTTTTTACTGTAGTTGATTTGACTTTTTGGGTATAATTAAATTTTTAAAAAAATGTAAAAATAGAAAAAAAATATGTTAGCTCATCACGGACAATGCAAAGGAACATGGGAAAAAATAAAAATGCAAAAAAGCCCAAAAAATCTAAAAAAATTCAGAAAAAGACGAATTACTAAATAGTGAAAAAAGCTGTTGCTGAAAAAAGCTGAAACGAGCGGGACCGCTGCTTTTTTATGTTTTTTGGTTTTTTTTATTTAGTAGGTTTATTATACTGTAGCAGTCGGTATCTTTTTGATATAATTAAATTTAAAAAAATTAAAAATAAAAAATAGCTTATTTTATTATGGATAATGCAAAGGAACATAAGGAAAAAAGAAAAGGCAAAAAAACCTAAAAAACAATTAAGAAATAGTGATATAGAAGCCAAAAGCGAAAAGTCGAAGACAAAACAAGCGGAGCCTAGATATATTATTTTGTTTATAAAATTCTTATTGTGTGTGTCTATATATATATATATATATATTTGCAGTAAAACTTTAGTATGTATATTTTGGGTCTAACTGGACGGGAGATAAATCAAGGTGGCAGCTACCAGGGCAAGAACTGTTAGCAGTAACTATAGGAGCATAAAAAATTACTGCGATACATATGTCAAGTTGTGACAAGCGTGTCAGACGTACTCGGCCATGGCGCCAGTCAACAGTTGAGTGGTGGCAGGGCGCGTCACGTGGCAGCTAGCCGCGGCAGCAAGTGCCAGGCCCTGCCCTGCACCGCAACGAGTGGCACTATTTTTCACCTCGTTCCAGATGCATCTAGAAGAACCAGAAGCTGGCCCGGCCCACGGTATTAGCCCATCAACATCCTTTTGAAACCAAAGTAGCAGATCAACGTCAACTGGGAGACGCTGCTGCTTAGACAATGGCGCCCACTGGACGTATGCAAAACTGGAGCCGCTTCTTTCTCTCTTGTTACAGGGTTTAATTAGACCAAGTCGGCGCTTTGTTAGTTCTGTATCGTGTGGAATCTTCTTGGTTTTTGTTGAATCTAGCTCGTGGATTGTCGGCGAAGCCAGGCACTGCCCAATGGGGGCGTTCTTTAGCGACAGCTTCTGATTTTTAATTAAAATTTTACTGTAATTAACTTTTTTTACTGTAGTTAATTTAGCTTTTTGAACAAATTAAATTTAAAAAAATATAAAAATAGAAAAAATATATTAGCCCATCACGGACAATGCAAAGGAACACAGGAAAAAAATGCAAAAAAACCTAAAAAATCTAAAAAAATTCAGAAAAAGACGAAATACTAAATAGTGAAAAAAAAGTTAAAATTGAAAAAAAACTGAAACGAGTGGGCCATAGGTGGTGCCGGTTGTCGCAATGTAGGCGATCGATCCAGGTTAGGAATATCAGATTTATCTAATTTGGCCTCGAATCCAATTACTATAATTTAGTGAGGTTGTGCAAGTATTATTTGCTTCGCGGCCGAGATGAAAATGTGGAGGGGTATAAGGGCTTGTTCAAACGCGGTGCTCTAGCCGGGTGTCTCGCAGGGCCATCTAGGCTCGAATGCCACTGTGGAGACGAGCTAGTCGTTTGCAGGGGTTAAGGGGAGCTTCTGTAGGTTGTGGATGGAAAGCGTGGTCTAGAAAGAAAGGAAACATGGTCTATGGGAGAGTGCAAGTGAGATGCATTTGGGAGATGCCTCATCACCTTGCGCTCCACTCCTCGATGGCTTCCATGTGTAACAATGGCTGGGCCGTCGTGCCATGGCTGACGCCTGGGAAGAGACGAGGACACCGGGGCCACGGCTGCGCGCAAGGAGACGTTGACTCGAATGGCAGTAGCGACTGGAACATGGGAAACACCAATATGTCCAAAACTACTTATATTCACATGTGAAATGTTTGGAGCGGATTACCTTGATCCGAACCTGATGAGTATTATCACACTAGTTCAAGATTAAAACTAGTGCACCAAGCAATATTTTATTACAATAATAAAGAGCACCAACTTTATGGCAGGCTACAAGACCTCGTAGAATTACAAAACACAACATAATCAAAATAAAACTATGAAGATGTCCCATCAATTTGCCACAGGTAAATGACTGGAAAAGCACAACTTAATACTTCGGACATCCTTCATGGAAGCCATATATGAAATAGTCGTAGTCTCCTTCTGTGTCTACATAGTTATCTAAGATGGTTTTGTAAATCGTAAGGTGAGTGCATAGAGTACTCCAAAAGTCTTGAAAAAAATACAATTATTTAGATGTAAAGCTTAACAAAATAGGCTTATTATAATTCTTTTGAACAAAGCAACATTTTACAAACATTTATATTTTACAAAGTACCCAATTGACCAAAGTATTCAATTTAATTAAACTACATAATATTCTAGTGAAGGTTCCATCGACCTACACTAGTAAATAGGCTGTAATACCTGAGATGAGACTGGGCTGGCTACGGCCCAGCCCAGCCCAAGCCCCCCATAAAAGTGAGCCAGTGGAGAGGGGAGGAAGCCAAACCTGAGTTGCTCTCCTCCCTCGTGTAGACCGACGCCATCGCACCCTGTGCTCACCTGGGTGCCGTCGACTTCCCTCGCCCCTCCTGCTGCTGGTGCCGCCGCTCCTCCAGCCATACCTCCGTTGTTCCCACCGTCACCTAGCGCCGCTGTCGCCTGCTCGTGCCACCGCGGCTAGCTGCCGTTGCCGCCTAGATGTCACGCCTCCCCTGCTGTTGCCACGTGTTGTCCCAGCTCGCGCATGCTGCCGTCCCACAACGCCACTGCCTTCTTGCCCGTGCCTCGACTTCCTCCGCCCTGTAGCCTACCGCCGCTCCCCTACTCCGCCTGGCCGCTCGCCGCGCTAGGAGTCAAGGGGAGAGCCGGGAGCTAGTTGCGCGGGGAAAGGGGTTGGCCAGCCGAGGGGAGGGTAGGTGGAGCTGGCCGATTGAGAAGAGGAGAGGAAGGGGAGGAAGAAAGAAAAAGAGGAAAGAAGTCGACTGTAAGGGGAAAGGAAAAGAGAAGAAGGGAAACCGCCCAACCAAGTGAGGAAAAGAAAAGGAGAAGGGAAGAAAAAGAAGAAAAAAAGAGAGAAGGGAAGGTCGATCGACGCTCAACTCCGTTAGATCTCGACCAAAACAAAGGAGAAGGAGCCCGATCCAGCTTAATCGAGCTAGGTAACGCCTCAATTCTTTCTCTTTGTTTGGTTATTGAATTATGTAGAGACTGAATTGTTGAGTAGGGAGATTGATGTATACAAATGGTTAGAACACGGCTACCCATTGGATTTTATGTGCGGGCCATGTGGTGTTGTGTCGGTGCACGCATGACTGACTAGTGTTTAATGAATGATTAGTGTAGGTAAATGGTTGAGAAGTATAGGTGATCACGTGGAGGCTAATTAGCAGATGTCTAATTAGCGTAAGTGGTCATTGAGGAGAGCGAATGATTAGTATGGATTAAGTAGTATGGGTTAATTAGTGTGGACTAATTAACATAGGCTCTCGCTAGAGCTCTATAGAAGGCTGGAACGCCGAGTTCGGTGGTATGATTTTGGAAGTATGTCTTCAAGACGGCCATAGTCGATATAGGATAACCTGGTCATCAGAATTGAAAACAATGGTTTAATTGATGTAGTCTATACATTGTAGCAATCATACCTTCGAGCTAAGATTGGAGCTTTAGATGGTAATCATAGTAACCAGGAATATGTGAGTAGTGAAGGATCATGTGAGAAAGTCCTGTTTAATGTTGTGATGAACTATTATAATATTTTTGGAATGGCAATTTGATTTTGCAAAGATCGCACTTTGTTAGGATTGGTTTTTGGGTCATGTTCTTCGATGTTCTAACTTGCTATAACATGTGGGAATATATCCAGAGTCATCTCAGCCATCATCTACCTATAAGCAAGTTGTATTCACCGTTTGGGATTTTGGCTTAGTTTTGGTGCAACTTTCCAACAAACTGAAAAAGGTTTCATTTTTAGCTATGATTTTTATGATCATTTGCTGGAATAGATTCACAAAGCATTGTTCTTCTCTATTAATTTGAAGAAAGGTGAAAGGCTACTCTTCAGTTAGAAGCATGAAGTGTGACGCTTGAACATGAAATGGATGCGTCCATATATTAGTCGCACACCTCAAGCCCTCAAATGTTGTGAAGTTAAAAACTTAGTCACTACAACATGATGCTTCCATTTTCCTTTGACGTCTATAAACACCATGGAAAATAACATACAGAGGCATTTATAGGGCTTCTAGGGCATTTGTAGACGCCGTTGAGTCTGGGCCATGTTGTAGATTGTACATGGCTCTTGCATGTTGTACATGCAGATCTGTAGCAGACATGGGGAACACAAGGCCTATGGTAATGAGAAGCCATGTACTAGGCACCTGCAAATTGTTGAGCTTACAATTTGGCAGCCATTCCACCATTAAGTGAACCTGATCATATCAAAAGTGCTAATCAACCAAGTGTTAGATAAATTGAAGAAATTAAAAAAAAAAGCAAAAAGTGATTTACATTAGAGTGATACTAGAGCACGGTATACTGTTAGAATCCATTCTAATGGTATAGGCAAGTTTCACATGATTTCATCTAAGTTTCATGAGTTTTATAAGGTTTTCTATAATGGTATAGGTAAGTTTCACCTGGTTTCCTTGGGTTTCAGAAAATCGAGCAAATGTTTCATCCTTGTTCATCAAGTTTCACCTAGTTTCAACAGATTCCCATCCATAATTTAAGAAACTCCGATGGTTTCAAATATGAAACTATAAGTTTCATCCAATTTCAAACATGAAACTTGATAGAAAAACATGTTTTAGAATAATTTCACCCTGAGTTTCGACAAACAAACATAGGAGTTTCATATAGTTTCAACAAGTTTCACTAGAAATTTGATAAGTTTCATTCAAGTTTCAGAGGAAAAATCAAAATTTCATATAAGTTTTAGAACTAAAAATATCATATTTCATATCAAGAGATTCATATTTCAAAGATGAAACTTGAAGTTTAGAGAGTTTCAACAAAGTTTAGAAAATATCAAGTGTTTAGGCCAAGGTTTGGAGAGACACCTTCTCCTACAAGACACCTACTCCATTTGCTTCTTCCCTGTTGTGCATGCCTCAACTCAAACAGCATAAGCAAAACCCCAATGCCTCCCACAAACCCTCCTCTCTCTCTCTCTCTGACCTTGGGGGAAAAAGCAATCCAAAAACCACGGACTTGGGGGTGGAAGCGTGGAAGGCAGCGGTGAGGGGTTGACCTCGCCAAAAAAACTAGACAAGATGAGGACGTGGCCAACGACAACGAGTGGCATGATGGAGGCCAACAGTAGCACAGCGGCACAACCCCACTAGCCAAACCCTAGGCCTCGACCACGCTATCGCACCCAATAGCCGACGCCGCCTCTCGATCGCCGCCGACATTGGGGTAGAAGGGGCGATGGCTCTGGAAGGTTCCAGATTATTCAGGAGGGGACCGAGGCGATCTACGATTTTGTTGGCCTAGCCGTGGGGACTAGGGGTGAGAGTGTGCTGCTTTGTGGGATTTGGAGATTAGAGGGAGTTAGAGAGTACAGAGAATAGGAAGAGCAATTTGTGCAGATGAATCAAGAGATTGGAAAAAGAAGCTTCGAGTGCTGGGAGCATGTGGATGAGATTAAGTAACTGGGTGAATTAGATCCAATGGCTTGTGGCTATTTTGTTGAGAAAGACACAAATAGTATATCGTTATATAGTTTTTATCTTTAATAAAATAGCTATGTTGTCATTTAGCAAGTAATGATCACCAATTGTTGCATCGACCGTACCTTGGAAACTTGATATCCTTATTGTTGTCACCCTAATAATAATATCCACTATAGTTATTGAGGGACCATGTGAGAAGGTCCTGATTGATATTGTGATGAACCATTGCAATGTTTGTATATTAGTTATTTGGTTTTACAAAGATAGCATCTTATCTGGACTCTTTTCTGAGCTTGTCAGGAAAATTGGTAGTTCTACAGGTCTTGGCATGGTCATACCGCAGGTCAATAGCTTCGATTTCTAGTTAGCAGTACATTATTTCCAGAGAGGTCCAGTTTTAAGGTGCGAGGTGTTGTAGTACCGATCCAGGGGAGCGGTAGTACCGGCTTTATAGAAGCGGTAGTACCGGCTTTATAGAAGCGGTAGTATTGTTTTGGGTAGAAGTTAAGGATTTTAGATTTTAAGTCATAGATTAAGTTTGGGTGACTTCGATCATTGCATTAAGGTTGCATGATGCATGTTTTGACTAACGTGGGTTAAGTTATGAAGAATTTGTGCTCGAAAAATTTCTTTGTCTTTAAATGTGCAGAGATGCTTGGAATCACTATGATCGACAGTGAGGATCGAGGCTACGCTCAGGGAGAAGCTGAGGCTCAGAACGATCAAGAATGTTAGGTGAGACAGTGAGCTCAAGCATAGCACATGAAAAGCGAGAAATATTGAAGATGATTTCGAACGATAGGTTGCACTATGTGGCTTGATCAATCTAAGTGAGATACGATCTAATAGAACAGGAGTGAGAGAGACTTGCTGATGCATGTCAAGCCAATGGTCAACCTACACGTGGTAAGGATGGTGATTGCTTGCACTGGAAGGAGATGACCCGGTCAAAAAGCGTGTTTTGGTAGTTTGGCCAAAATACTAGAATCTACCTTGGATCAAATCCACAGTGCATGAGTGGTGCTTGGGAGAGTGGTTTAGGTCAATGAGAAACTGGTTTGATCAAGATAGATCAAGACTAAGGACTTAGCAGATTTGAGCTTACACACTTTGAAAAGCGTGCATAAATGAATATATGTGAGTAGAACCCATGTATGTGAGGTTATCAGGTTTTCCCATTATACTAAGTGGATAGTATTCACTAAGAGATAGGTGTGGCTGGTTAGCCCACTTATATAAAGGAATTGGAATAAAGACTTGTGTTAACCATCCAATCTATCTCTCTTGTACTCTTATGTTTAGGGTTAGGGTTTGAGAGTTAAGTGCTTTATATACTCTCTATCTTTTAAGGTGGAGTGGCTATAAAGCTTACCTTCTCAAGTGGTAATACATCAATCTTTGATCATCTCCATGACTATCTCTTATTTTAATTGATTGGATCTTGATTTGATTGGTTACTATCTCTTCTCTTCCCTATTCTTGATCTTACTGTGCCAAGAATGTATAAGAGATGAAGATAATCTCAAGAAATCAATTTTCACCCATCTACACTCTTTGGTAGCAAGTTCATCAAGAAACTCGATTTTTGTATATTTTCGATCCTTCAAGTGATTTCTTGATATGAAGATTTTTTGCTTGATTTCTTCGATATTCTAATTTGCTGTGACATATGAGAATACATTTAGAGCCATCTTGGCCATCATTCTCCTACAAGCAAGTCATTTTCATAGTTTTGAGTTTTTCATTGGTTTTGATGCAATCTGCCTTTAGCTTGAAAAAGGTCTTATTTTTGGCAATGATTTTCATAATCATCCATTGGAATAGATTCATAATATCCTAGAGAACATCCATGCAAAATTTCATGTTATTTGAATCTACGGATCAAAAGTTTTATCAACTTTAGTTTTTAAAATTATGCTGAAATCACTATTCACCCTGATTTTACTGGAGTAGCGGTAGTACCGCAGATCCTGTAGTGGTAATACTGTTTTTGCTATTTTTTAGAATATTCAAGTTCTTATTTCTCTAGTTTTCGTGTCAGCTTTCCATCCAAATCTTCATAACTTTGCAGCTATTGAATGAAGGATCGGTGAATACTTAGAAAAAAAATTTTAAGGCACTGTTCACCCCCCTCTATTGCTATATTCGGTCCTATAGTTAGAAATGTCCTTACTATTGTCGTCCTAGGAATAATATCCACTATGGCTAGAAATATTTGTGGAATTTTAGGATGATTCTCGGACCATATGCTTAGCCTGAAATTGGTACAAATGTTGAAACTAGGTAAAAACTCTATTTTAGTCATTTCAACAAATGTTTTAGAACATTTTGGATAGAGAGGTCTCCTCTATCATTTTTTGGTCAAAAATGTGAAAACAAAATGGCTTAGACTTGTGCAAGTGTTTTGTGGAGACCAATGTGGTTAGCACGAGATCATGGTTTCTGGAAGTCTTGCTTGAGTCATTAAAGACTAAACTTTTGTACTATTGAGCCAAGCTTTTATCGTACAACCACATATTTAGGATGAGGTGTACTTGGCCAAGTAATTTGTATCATCTCAGCTATGATTTTGCAAATAGGTGGAATGTGGGTGTGGTTGGAGCCACTAGAGACCCACACGGTGCAAGAGAAGACTTCTGACTTGGTGGTTAGCCCTTTGGTAGTGAAACCTTAGCAGGCGGAAACCTGTGGTAACATATTGCTTTTTAGGACTAACATGGATGTAATCAATAAAACAAAGTTTTTTCTCTCTCAGAACTTTGATATGATAGATTTGGGTGAAGCAAATGTTATTTTAAACATTAAGCTTATAAAGGGTGAGAATGGGATTACTCTTTCATAATTCCATTATGTGGATAAGATCCTAACCAGATTTGGATTTATGCACTGTAAGTCAGTTACCACACCTTATGATCCAAATGCTAAGCTTCATTAAAATACTGGACACGAAAAAGATTAGCTTAAGTATTCTCAAATAATTGGATCCTTGATATATCTAACTAGTGCAACTAGGCCATATATCTCATATGATGTAAGCAGATTGAGTCGTTATGCGTCCAATACAGGAAATGATCATTGGACGGCACTAGAGAGAGTACTTAGATACCTAAAAGGAACCTCAAATTTGGGAATACACTATTGTGGTCATCCAGTAGTCTTAGAGGAATTCAGTGATTCTAACTAGATTAGTGATTCGGATGACATGAAGACTACGAATAGCTACGTGTTCACTCTAGCAGGTGGGGCTGCCTCATAGAAGTCTTCTAAACAGACTATCCTTACACGGTCCACCATGGAGGCTAAGTTAGTAGCACTTGATTCAGCGGCTGTAGAGACAGAATAGATTAGAGAACTCCTTTCTGACTTACCTGTTCTGGAAAAGCCATTTCTAGCTATATTGACCTACTGCGATAATCAAACCGTTTTGGTTAAAGCAAAAGGTAGGAAGGACAATATGAAGTCCTCAAAGCATATAAAGAGACGATTTAAGTCAGTCAGGCATGCTAGAGAGATGGGTGTTATTTTTGTAAAATACATCCAGTCTGAAAGGAACTTGGCAGATCTTTTCACTAAAAGATTAGCGCGGAAGCCCATCCTTGTAACGGCTAAGGGAATGGGGCTTATACCCATGTAAATGCTTACATTGGTGGTAACCTATCTTAGGAGATCGAAGATCCCGTGAGCTAGGCTCTAGAATAACAAACTGTGTAGGATTAAAGAGCACATCTAACGGATCCCATTAGCTGTAGTACTCTTTCTGTATCAAAGGTTGAGCATCAGCTCTTAATGAATTCGATGTCTATATGACTTTGAGAATCATCCTACAGGATTTCCTAGAGAATTCACCTACTTGAAGTATGATCATGAGGTCGCGATCAAAGGAAGACAAGGGTACATTTCCTTATATACTCATGAGCTAGATACGAGGACATGACCATAACGTCCCAACCCGAGAGGGAAAAGGACTTGTTGCCTAATACAGAATGTAACTAGGATGAAAACTCTCACACCAAGGCATTAGATCAAGGCAATGTCCTCTTTTGTCTGTGCAGAGTCATAGTTCTTATAGCTAGACTTTAGGTTCAAATATACAAGGTACTCATCGTCAAACAACTGTATATTAAACAAGATTTTGAGCATCTTTTATCAATTATGGGGACTGTTATAAATCTAGGGGTATTTTGGTAATTTCACAATTGGAAAAAAAGGAGAATGAGGGGCCCACCTGTCGGTGAGCTGGCTCGAATAGAAAAGGGAGGAGACTTCGTCTCCTCCCGTAAGGGGCGTTCGCCCACATCCGTTTTGAGGGGTGGCGGCGACTAAGGTGGTAGGGCAGCGGCACAGGCGGCAGGCGCGGGGCGGCAGCTTCGACCCTGGCCGTTGGAGGCCACCGCACCGAGCCTCTCTACCCCTCCTCTTATCGGCTATAAGAGAAGGTCATCTCCTCTCATGAAGGCATCGGTGAAAATCTTGAGTTCGATCTCTTCTATCCTCCTTTATTCTTCTGATTTGGCTCTGGATTTGGTACTTGGGGTCCCTTCTTCACTGGTAACCACTAGTCTTGGTGGTGATTCGCTACTCTGGTGCTCGGTGGTGAGGCACTTGACCGGTGTCTCACGTGTTCTTGTGCGGCATCTCCTTCACCTCGACTTTGCCTGCTCGGTTGTACTGAACGGCAAAGAAGCGCATTGTATCTCTGTTGACCACACTCCTCTCACACTACTGCATAGAGGGGTGTTAGGTTTTCTGGATTAGCACCTTCGGGTGTGCCTTGCCTAGTTTTGTCGGTTGATCTCTTGTCGTCGACTTGGTTTGCTTCTGGATGGCTTTGAGTGCCGTCTGTGCTGTGAGCATTTCAATATTTGTATTGCAAACTTTGTGAGGTGTGCTAGTTCATTAATTTCTGATGCATGCTCTAGTACTGGCAGACATTGTTTGCTTGTTGGATCAGATTGTATGCTCTGTGATGAAATTTGTCATTTACTAAAGTTGATTTGATTACCAAGTCTAGATTTGTGCTCTATTGTTAGTGCTTACTTCTGTCACTTGATTTTGAGCATACTGAGTGATTCTCGTCGGTTGTCTTTGCCGGTGAATATCCTACTGTGATCTCTAATTTTGATGTCCTGTAGCATTTGTTTTTAGTTATTTAATTGTAATTCCTGCTGTTTTTCAACTGCGTTCATGTGTTAATTAGTTGATCATCTAATCTGAAAGGATATTAAGAAGACTATTAATTGAGGTCATGTGGTTGGAATTCTATTGATTTGATAGTAACATTTGTTGTGCTCATCTCTATGACAAGTAAAGCAAATTCTAGAGCTCGTAATCTGACTTTGATCATCATTTCAATTAGTGAAGAGTAAATGATATAACATGAGAGGGCCAAGATCAAAAGTCTTAAGCAACTCTTCTCCGAGAGCCTTAACCATTCAAAGCTTGAGCTTTATGCTGATTTTATTACTTTGTTGCTTCATGCAAATGCTAGACATGTTCTTTTGGGCAGTATTGTTAATACTTGGTTATGATATGGTAGAATTACATATTTATATGCAATTTATGTCATTCGTATACTGCTGGAAGTATTCTTTAATTATACTTTATTATGGTGGAATTATATCTATATATATGCTTATACCGCATAAATCACATCAGATACAAGGTTGGCGAAATCACGCAAGAATCTTAGAGCCCACAAAGATCTTACTTTACGTTGCTGCTTGTATTTGCATCCTCAATCTCAATTCTATTGGTATCCTCAAGGTCATTTTGGTTTTGTTGGTGTTCTCCAGGGTTGTGGTTTATCATTTGTAGTCATGATCTTCTATACTCTTCTTAGAAACCATTTAAGTGTGCTATTCCAAACAAGCTCAATTCAGGTTATTTTGAAGTATTAGAAAAAGTTTACTTGGATGTAAATCATGCCATCCCTATGTACTAGTTTATTGGTTTTATTACATTTTTAGAGCACTTTTTAGTTTTACTTCAGTAATGCCGATTTCTCTTCTTGCGTTAACTTCACTTAGAAAACAAAAAAAAAGTGATGTGTAGAGATAGGCAGATCGTTTCCACATAGCATATACATGAATGGATTTATTGAATCTAACAAAGATCAGATTAGCATGCAAAGCTCTCGTGAAGCTAGAGATAAAGCAGCTTGTGCAAGTAGTACAGAGTTAGCCTTCGAGCCTCACGCCTTCAAAACAAAACTTTGGAGGAGAAGAAGTGTCACGGCTAATGTGCACAAGTCATCAGCTCGGAAGAAACACTACACCACAACCATGTGACCAAGCACGTTACCATGGCACCGCAATCTGGCATCAGCTCAGAAGAAACACTGCACCACAACCATGAGACCAAGCACGTTACCATGGCATCGCAATCTGGCCTAATGTATGGTTCAATTCGTTGCGTTTGTTAGTTTCATCAAAGACATGTAGCCTACACCTATGGTACGACATGTATGATTTGCTATATTAACTTGATTTTTCATCACTAGCAAAGAAGATCATCTTGTCAATTGCAAGGTGAGTTATCATATTTTTTATTAGAAAACACAACAATATTCTAGAACCCTAGTTTTGGAAACCATATTATGTGTTGTGCCTAAAAATTGTATAGTTTTTGTACTATAATATGTTTTCAATACCAAAGTTTTCTTATATATTATGTAACCTTGCAAATAGTGCTTTCGAAAATAAATAGAAGGCAAGGAAAAGGTAGGCAATGATGGCTAAGAATGGGCACTAAGGTAGAAGCAAGACGAACAGTAATGTACTGATCATCTCTTTATCTCAATCAAACCAAAAGAAAATGCAAACAACAAAGAGAGATACATCAAAGGAGAATGCAAACGACAGACAGAGATCCCCATGTCTAACCTGATGTAATCGAGCGCACATCCATCTAAAGCAGGGCGCAACAAATCAACAATGACGACTCACAAAGAAGACTCGATAAACACTTTAAGTCCAAGTTTAGACAATTGTTAGCATTTTATTTTCTCTTCTCAATAATGAAGAATGTATGCTAGGTTGCAAGATTAAAAGTAGACGCATACCTTCAAGGATGTTGTACATGATGTCGTCCTGATGCCTCCTAAACCTACATGCATGCAAGATAGCATGCGACTCATTGTTCTTGCTAGTAGTTCAGTGGCTAATATCCCATGCATGGTGTCTGTCTCCAAAAAAAAATCAAGTCTTGGATTACAGGAGACAGATATTTCAGCTAGCCTTCAATCGTTACATGTACCATTTATAGGAGAAAGAAAGCATATCTTGTAATAAAGTATGATGCTTCAGAATAACTCACTTGTCACTTTGTCACATGGTTCTCTGTCCTCTTTAGCTCAGAAAAATTAAACAGAGCACTACTACTCTTTGCACACCACTATACCTCAGAATTATAATGGCAACCTGATGCGTTGCATTCGGAACTGTTTTCTTTTTGGTGTATTTGCATTACTTCAACGAATACGAACTATTGATGTTTTGTGTTCAATACAATTCAGAACATTGATCGATTAGCAAAGATGGAACTAAAAATGTTTTACCCAAGAAATTAAAGGGTAACATTTATATGAAGCTAGTCAAATTAGAAAAGACTAATTAACCAACAAATCAAGAACACCAACACTTATCAATAACATTCTAGGTAAAGTACTTCACTTCCTTCAAAAAAATAATACAAAAGGAAGTTGGAGAAGTGTAACACCACAACTTTCTAGAGCAAATTTGATAAGTAACTGAGCCTAAGGCAATTATCTGACATGAACTTCACTGCAGTTGCAACCATTTTATTTTACACAATTGTCCAAACATTTACCATATTTACTATCAACTCAAAATTGTGCACTTTGAACCCAACATTAACCAAAACAAATCACACCTTAACCTCCACAGCCGCTCTCCTCCAGTCACTAGTCTTGCCCAAATAAAAAAAGAAAGGACGAAGGCAGGAGACGAAAAGCCCTGTGCCCTCTGTTCTTCCCCTCCCTATTTCCATTTCTTCCCAGCAAGAAGCAAAGACTCATGCCTTCTCCTCTCCTCCAAATCCCATCCATTTTAGAAGAATCTAGCCCTGCATGTCACACCATCGCACTCCCCATCACCTAAGCATTCCATCCATCCAAGTTCTTTGCACATGCATGGTCGTTTGAGCAAGTTGAGAAAGCGGGGAAGGAGGAGCAGCGGCCCTGGATGTCGGGCTCGCGAGTTCCAGCAGTGGCGCGCGGCTTTGTCCTTGCGAGAGCGAGCGCACAACGAGGCCCACGCAGCCACGGCATGGCGTTCTCAGCGGCACGGCACATGGCCAAGCGGTGCGGTCGACCGGGCGAGGTGGAGGCGGCTCGGCGAAAGGCCGTGGACGTGCGGCGTGGCCAGCACGCGGCGAGGCGGGCGCGCACGACGCGCGTCGGAGCGCGAGCACCACGAGATCGGCGTGGCGGGGCGTCGCGGGAGGCGAGCGACGGCGTGTAGAGACTAGAGAAGCGGCGGCGGCAGAGCCCGGGTGAGGCACCGGCAACCCAGCGGTGTGGAATGCGAGCGTGGCGTCGAGCAGGAAGCTGCAGCGGCGCGTAGAGCGGTGGCGGCGCCGGGGTCCGGACGAGCCATCCGCAGTTCGGAAAGGCGGTGTGGGAGCCGGACGGCGGCGGCGCAGCTCGGGCAGTAGCAGGCGAGCGCAGCCACGCGCTGGCGGAGCTGTCCGGCGGTGGGATCATCTGGCCGGGTCATTGACAGTAAAATTAGCGACTCACAGAAACTCACTCCAGTAAAGGCGGACACGACACGGTAGCTTATTTGTACTAGACATGCCCTATTCAGACCTGTGTCGGACGGGCTATTTGGCCGGATCTGCGCGCAAATCAAAGATCACAAATGCGGAGAGTTCTGAAGAAAGAAACCCTGGTCGCTAGCAGAGATGGTATCGTAAGATACCAGATTCCTTACGTCCGTAGGTTCCCATCAGAATCCAACTACTCGTTAGTAAAAATTTGTAGTAACCGATTACAAGACGTGAAGCACAAATCTAAACCAAAAACAAGCCGTGAGGAAGCTAGAGATAAAATCATAACCGAAATCCAACTTAAATAAATTTAATTATTTAGAGATAAATCGTATCGTATCCGGCTACTTGCGTACGTTACATAGGGAGTCAGGACGTAAGAATACCTCGTTGCCAAATTCTAATACCCCTCCATAAAAAAGAATCTAATACCTCGTTCAATTCATCGCGTTCTGCGCTTGTGCCCTGCCATACGTGTCATGGGGACCTCGCCGCCCGCCGCTGCCGGAGACGACGGTGCCCCACCGCCGCCACCGTGGCGAAAGGTTCCCACGTGCACAACATCGACGGTTACTCCCGGATCAAGGAGACCATCCACACCTGCAGCTGCACCCACTTGTGCACTTTTCAGGTAGGAGGTCACACATGGCGTATCAGATATTATCCCAACGGCAGCAAGGAAGACTATGCCGATTGCATATCCGTCTACCTCGACCATGTCAGCCCCGCCGAGGGCGTCAACGCCGAGTTCCAGATGGCTCTGCTCGACGGCGGCGGGAAGGCAGTGCCGTCGTACCGCCTCACATGCAAGCTCACCTTCAACAAAGATGCAAGCAGCTGGGCTGGGGGAGGTTCATCGAAAGGGAGGAGCTAGAGAAATCAGATCATCTCAAGAACGACAGCCTCACCATTCGGTGCGACGTCACCGTCCTTAAGGAGCTATGCGTGGAGGAGACGTTCGTCAAGGTGCCACTGTCTAACATGCACCGGCATCTCGGCGATCTCCTCCTGACCCAAGAAGGGGCGGACGTCACGTTCAAGGTTGGCGAGGAGACGTTTGCTGCGCATCGGTATGTGCTCGCCGCTCGGTCGCCGGTCTTCAAGGCGGAGCTGTTTGGTTCCATGAGGGAGAAGACTGCAAGATCCATATGTATCAACGACATGGACGCCACTGTGTTCAAGGGGCTGCTTCACTTTATATACACTGATGAGTTGCCAGAGATAAACGAGGAAGATGCAGTAGTAATTGCTCAACATTTGCTTGTAGCGGCCGACAGGTACGAGATGGAGAAGCTGAAGTTGATCTGTGAGGACAAGCTGTGCAAGTGCCTCGAGGTGAAGACGGCGGCGACTACATTGGCCTTGGCCGAGCAGCATCATTGCCATGGGCTCAAGAAGGGGATATTCAAGTTCCTCAGCTTACCTCGGAATATGAAAGCGGTCATGCATGGCAACCGATGGTTTT
Source organism: Melocanna baccifera (assembly GCA_036346265.1). Classification (NCBI taxonomy): domain Eukaryota; kingdom Viridiplantae; phylum Streptophyta; class Magnoliopsida; order Poales; family Poaceae; genus Melocanna; species Melocanna baccifera. The sequence goes on along the minus strand of CM070706.1, from coordinate 14,765,504 downwards.
GAGCATCTCATGACAAGCTGCCTCTCTGTCTGCAAGGAGCTTATGGCCAAGTTTGTTGACCTGTGCATTTAGTCAGTCCGATGAAATTAAAGTTTGGTTAGTTCTTTTTTTTTCTGTATTTTCATCTTCTCCATAATTGAGTATTACTTCCATGGATTATCTGCATAAATGTTTCTGTTAATCTGCTTCATTAATTTGTTTCTGTCCTCGATCTTTGAAAATTTGAGATATTAAGTCAGACATAGTCAAATAGGTGATCCATGGATTGTACTAATGTCGGAGGAATCATGCTAGTTATCATGTTGTATCTGTCGGATTTGCTACAGTAGTGGCGATGCAAGGGTAACTTGCTTGTATATGCATGCAGAAAATCACTGATCACTCAGCCAATGACCAAGAGTAGTTCTGAACACAACTCCTAACGGAGTACTCTGCAAAGTTGTCGCAGGATTGGATGCACTTGCTCAGTTTGATAGAGAGATGAAAATTCGTAGCACGTAACCTATGTTGGATCGATTAAACATGGGGCCTGTTCTTTTTTGCTGCAGTTTATGGTTTTTGGCTGAAATTTTTGAATTTTAGTTGTTTACGACAGAGATTACGGAGAGAGATAATCGTTTGTGATTTTGAATTGTACAGATGTTGGGCTTTTAATGTGTACTGCAATTAACCTCATCTTGAAAAAAATACTCCGTTTAAAAGTTAGGTACTGTAGCAAAAGCCAAAAGTCGCTTTTAAAAGCTGAAAAAAACAGATCCATAGTAAATTTTTGGCAGCCAACACAACCATCTACCAGACGAGAGACTAATGGGCTGCTGCTCCGCGTGCAGAAGCCGAGCCGAGCGTGACTTGCCGATCCCATGGAGCGGTCACCACAAACCAACACCAATTGATCAAAAAGAAAACATGCATTGTGGGTTAGACTTCCAATTCTCCTGTCTCTTCAAGTGAACACCGTAGGTAGGTTAATTGTCTGTTGATTGCTTAGCATAATTGTTATACACTTTTATGCAGAACTTGGTTTCGTCTAACGGACATAGTCCCAACAACCCCAAGCATATAACTAACTACACGAGCTGAGTTGCTAGCATGTAGCAATCGATCCATGGTGTTTCTTCTCCCCCACAGTGACAGTACATCCAGTGTTGGGTTAGCTAGCACTAAATCTCTGCCTAATAACCAAATATCAGTAATTCTCACTATGTGTCATTGAATTAGGTAGCGCTCAGCTTGACGTTAGTTTATGATTTTTTTTATTGTAACTGACTTATTTTTTTACTGTAGTTCAGTTGGCTTATTTAGTATAATTAAATTTTTTAAAAAATGTAAAAATAGAAAAGATATGTTAACCCATCACAGACAATGCAAAAGAATACATGAAAAAAAGGCAAAAAAAAGCTCAAAAATCTAAAAAAACCCAGAAAAAAATGAAATTAAATAGTGAAAAAGAAGTAGAAGCTAGCCGTTTTGAGCGGTGCCATTGGTTGAACTTCAGAGAAAAGTGGGAAACCGAGAGGAACTGCAGGAGGGGGCCAGGTTGCTCGAACAAGTTGCAACTGAAGTTTTCTCTGCCACAAGAGGATGGCGACCAACTGTTCCAAGAGTTACGGGAGGAGGTGGAATGATAGGTGTTTGAAGACGCTGGAAGACTAGTGCTTGGTTCAGCATTTAGCAGTTTCAGTCGGGCTTGTTGCTTGTAGCCTGTTATTTTATTTCTATCTTTTGCTTTGGTTGCAGCACTGGGAGTAGGGAAAACTTGGTAACTAGGACTGCTATGTTTTGTTTTCTCATTTCTGTAAGAAACTGTAATGAACCTGTTTGGTTTGTAATATCAGAAATAGAGAGGCTTCTGCCTTTCATATTCTAAAAAAACACTAAATCTCTGCAGTTCTTCCATCCTTTTGGCTCCATTGTCATTGAGAGCTATATGACACATTGCATGGTTGGCGGTTTCTCTTTGAATAGGGTTTGGTTCAACTACCCTCTGCATTACGTTTTTCATTGCAAATTCAATGCTACAAGTAGACGCACGCATGTGGACTAATAAAGTAATAATACATAATATTAGTAGCCCTGTTGCCTTCTGAAAAAACAAATAGTAGCCAGATTCCGTTCCAGATATACGCGTAGCGTGATCCACTTCCATGAGGCATCGCCTACCTCTCAGTACGTACAACTCGTAGTAATTGTTCCATGTGGAATCTCTATTTCTCATTCTTCTGTATATTCATCTGATCTTTTAATGGAGTATTAGCTAGTTACATGGGTTATTTGGTTAATCTGTTTCTATCCTCTGTTATCGCAGGTTTCGTGTCAATCAGCGCATTAGATAACATCTTTTATTTGACTGATTGCTACAATAGTGGTGATGATGAAATGCAATTAATCCCAACGCAAAATAGCTGATCACTAAACCAATCAGCAATAGTTCGATGATGTTCTAGGTAGTGTTGCCAGCAGGCATCTCGTCGCCCCGCTGCAACCCGCTGCCTCTGACGAATTCCAGCGGATGGGCTTCACTTCGGACGAATTGCAGCGGATGGGCTTCAAAAACCAACAGGCTGAGCAAGCGGAAATTAAGACATGAATAGCGGCTTGAACTTTCGTCTCTAGTCTTCTGTGGAGAGCTAGGTAGCTAAATTAGCAGTTATATGCTTGGGAGAATTACTATACGAAACATTGGATCCTTTGGAATGTATGTAGTCCCGATGCCTCCCAAGCCTACAACCAGATGATCGAGAGGAATGCAAGCGGCTTGTCACGATTACTAGCTGGCTGATGAGTAGCTAGCAGCAAACCTATCTGTGGAGTTTTGCTCCCTGCATCAGTACGTACAGCCCAGGGCTCTAAATTTCTACAGTTCTTCCATCTCTTAGCTCCAATATATATAGGTGAAACATGGCATGTAGCCTGCATCTTTGAGTGTCATTACACATGGTTGATGTTCCTCTTTGAAGAGCGTTCAACTACCCTCTGCACTACGTTTTTTCATTTGTGAATTCAATGTAATTAAGTACATGCACGCATGACGAATACGTAGCACTTTCACCTTTCCAAAAAATAAATAAAAATAAGATTAATAACCCTGTTTCATCTGAAAAATAAAATCAGAATCAAAGTCCGGTGCAAACGCAACATGCATAAGAACTACTTAGCTTCATGGCACTGAACATGAATTAGCCGTAATCATATCAGACTAGCTGCTAGTCAATTACCTAGCAGGACAGCAATTCACTCGCCATGAAAATCGCGGTTCTCGATATATGACTGACAAATACCTGGGCTCGATCGTAATCTCTGCTCGATCTGCAGTTCTGCACCACCTGGCCGTACGTATTCCAATCAACCATGTCCACCTCCGAGCCGGCACTTTCGGCCGCCGGCGACGGCGACTCGCCTGATCCAACACGTTCGTCCTCCACCGTCGTAGCCAAGAGAGAGAGAGAGAGAGAGAGAGAGAGAGAGAGGGAATCACGTTCTAAGAGTCGACGGCTACTCCGGCACCAAAGCTCCTCGGAGGCCACACATCGCGTATCAAATATTATCCCAACGGCAACCGCGCGGAGCACCGCCGCTTCATATCCACAACGATGGCGTGAACACAGACGCGCAGTTCGATCTGCTCGACCATGCTGGCCAAGCAGCGCCGGCGTACAGCAGGAGGTTCACGCACACCTTGTCACGTAGTACCTGGGGATTCCCACAGTTCATCAGCAGGGAAGTTATGGAGATGTCGGTGTATCTCAAGGCGCCACCGCCAATGCTGGAGTGGCATCTTGGAGACCTCCTCGGAAACGCAGAGGGGGCGGACATCACATTCAAGGTTGGCGGGGAGACGTTCGTCGTGCACAGGTACGTGCTCGCCGCTCGGTCGCTGGTCTTCAAGGCGCAGCTCCTGGGTTCCATGAGGGAGAAGGATAAAAGATACATCATACCCATCGACGACATGCAAGCCGATGTGTTCAGGGCCCATTACTCACTACTACACAAATCATTATCAGAGACGGTTTTCTGAACCGTCTAAATTTATAGGTCAGTGATAATCGAATGTTATTACAAATGGTTTGTAAGTCGTATGTGATCAATACAATACAGACGGTTTGTAATTAGAACCGTCTGTGAAGAATACTATCACAAAAAACTCAAACCAAAAATTGTCTGTGATACTCACACATCACAGACGGTTTTAACCACCAACCGTCTATGATGGGAATAGAACCGTATGGAATGTGTGAGTATCACATACGGTTTTGGGTTGGAGCTGTCTGTGATAAAGCTCTTTACAGATGGTTTATACCACAAAACCGTATATGAAAGTTCATTTTATATCTTTTTTTTTGTTTTTCAATTAGCCTTAGAAAATGTTAGCTATGCCGTTTGAAAACAAGCAAATACAACAGCAAACACAACAGATAATATCAGCAAACATAGCAGAGAACATTCTATTTCAATTACAATCTACCGTTACAACATCACAAGATTACAATCCACCATTATAATACCACAATATCACAACATAGTAAGCAAACATACCAGAGAACATTTCATTTTCATTACAAACCGAGCAACTTATAAATATGGCAAGAACATACAAAAAAACAGAGAACCTAATAGAAACTCAACCGTGCCGATAAAGCCTATATGTTTAAGCCCTCTCGTCCCTGATACAACGCATGAGTTGGACGTTCTTGACGCCCAACATCACAGGCATTGACTTGAGCACATGAAGTAGGGGTTGGGGTCGAGGAGGAGGATGGTGAGGAGGCCATCGGGGTTGGAGGTCGAGGAGGAGGACGATGAGGAAGCTAAAGAGATTTTGAGTGCATGAAGTAGGTAGGGTATGGATTTAGATGAGTATTTATAGGGAAGAGAGAGGCAGGAGCTACGATCTGTGGGGTGAAGGTTAGTCGGTCTCTATTGACTGGAACTGGGTTGGAGAGGATCGACAGGCCCAACAGTCAGGGACCAAATTATCATAAACGGTTTAAACCACGAACCGTCTGTGATAAAGACTATATATATCGATACAATATAAACAACTAATTTCAAAATATGAAATAGCAAAGTTCTATATGGCTTATATATACTCATTTCAAGGGTTTTGACGAGATCTACGACTTTGTAGTTGACGTGAACCCCAAATTTTAAAGGGAAAATCAAAAATTTTGACAAAAACATAAATCAAAAACGTGCTATGCAAATTTGAGGCTAAACTTCCTGATACTGGCACTAGCGGGTCATTTTTTTGGATCGAGCTCGTCGTTAGCTTTCCAACGAATATAAAAATGTCAAAAACAAATACCGTATACAAAAGTTATGCCCATTTTACTAAAAGTATGTCAGAACGGAATCATACTCGGACTCAAACAGGAGATTATGAAATTTTAAGGGATTACGAAACGGGAAACATATCACAGATGGTTTGTAATACAAAATATCTGTAATAACTTACCATAGACGGTATGTATTACAAATCGTCTGTGAAATTTCACAGATGGTGCTCACCATAAACTATCTGTGATATTATCTCTTCGTAGACGATTTTTAGCACTAGCAACAACACAAACAATCTCTAAATATAAACCATCTGTGATTACATTTAACACTAACAGTTTTTATGAATCGTCTATGATGAGGCATCTAATATAAGCTTTTTTGCTCCACTTCATCCACATCGACGAATTACCAGAGATTAGGTGAGGAATACGCGGCGGAGATAATGGCTCAGTATCTGCTTGTGGCAGCAGACATGTATGATGTACCGAGGCTACAAGCCCACATCCCACCACAGTCCCACACCATCAATCTATCACTACAAAGATAGGTCATAGGGTGTACCATTCACTGGAGGTCTAGAGCTGTGATGCGGCAGCAGGAGTCGACGGAGGAGGGCCGAGGGGAGGAGGGGGCAACGTCGGCACCGGCACCTTGATGGGGTAGTACTCCTGGCACAGGTCGTCCAGCTCCACGTACTTCCACGACGAGATGTCCACGCTGCCACGTGACGGGCTCCACAGCGCCGTCACCTCTGCCTTGTAGTGCCTTCGAATCGTGGCTTGGTCCTTCATGGCTGGGTGCAATCGTGCAAGTACCCGGCACCGGACTTGCTGTTCACCGTAGGCAGGGAGAAGTAGTACAGGCCGGGAGGAGGAGGGGGTGGCGGAGGAGGGGGCCAGGGGGAGGAGGAGGCGGCAGAGGAGGGAGGCCCTGGGGAGGAAGGGGCCGAGGAGGAGGAAGAGGGCGGGGAGGAGGGTGTCAGGGAGGAGGGGGCTGGGGCGGAGGAGGGACTGAGGAGGCGGGGAGGATGAATATGAGATTTGTAAGTGGGAAGGGGAGGGGGCATGGCCACATAAGGGGAATCTTCCAGAGGGGGGCGAGGGTGGGGGACTTGGGAAGCTGCGCACATGGTGTCACACTAGCCAAAGCAAGTGAACGTTCAGGTTTTCAAAAGATCGGGAATCCAGGATAGCTGGGGAAAAGAATCTAACTGAAAGCGATGTGAGCTAAGAATTTATTGAAAGACAACGGTCCTCGAAGAAACGTTCGGGAGAATAACATTCAGAAGCTAGAACGTTTAGAACTTAGCAATAGCTCCTTCTTGATGCTGAAGCATATAAAATTACAAACTCAACTCATTTCTTCTACACTCCTCATTTCTTCAACATCCCTCTACACTCTCTATTTCTTCAACATCCCTCTACACTCCCCAAGTTCAAATTTATTCACCATTCACCATCTATCCATAATACTACCAAGAAGTCAGAGTGTCAAAGAGCTCCCGAGCGGTATGCAGAGGAGTCAAAGCACGAAAAGGGCAGCAGGACGACTTAGTGTAAGCTCCCGTCGTTACTCTCCTAGTCCTCCTCCGGCTCCGATTCCCGTTGATGCTCGTTGGCTCTCGTCAAGCATGGGAGACTACAACATGGATGACCATCATATGGACGGTACATAGGGCTTCGAAGAGTGTCAAGGTGGTCTGAGGCCAATGGAGAGTACAGAGTTCTCTCGCTAGCCCGCAGACGATAACATTGGCGGGTCTGGACAAAGAGCGAATTGCTGGAAACACATGACTTGGAGCCAAGAAATCCGTGATGGTGAAACGGTAGAAATTGCAACTTATAATTATTGCAATGCTAAATTAACTGCTTGTAAGCTATAGGTACAAGACACCTGAACCGACACTACAAAGCATGCTTACGCAAGATGACGACATAGGGCCGAGGGGGAGGAGGAGGAGTACAGTTGCAACTAAACTTCGTGACCGATGGCTCTGTAAGTACTTGGGTATACAAACCGCTTTTTACCCGTGAGGAAATTGCTAGATATATTGTTTCAGAAGATCAGCCGATTAGGATGGGTGAAAGTCGCGTATTCGAAAGAATGATCCAACATAGCTTTTGCCCACAGTACCAATATGTTAGTAGAAGAATTACTGCATCGAATATTTTTCGAATGTATCAAAAGGAACTAGCAGAGCTAAAAGAACAATTCCAGCAAGTTCAGTTTTCTTTTGCTATAATCTCAGATATTTGGACATCATTACACTAGAGAAGTGCATACTGTAGTGTTGTAGCCTATTATTTAGACAATAATTATAAGTTAAATAAGAAACTCATAGGATTTAAAGTAATAAATGAATCACACACATGAGAGGCCGTTGCCGAGCGTATACTGCACGTACTTGATGATTTTAAGATAGACAATAAAATTGTTTCTATCACTCTTGATAATGCATCGGTAAACATAACAGCTATGAACATCCTTACCCCTAGGTTGCAAACATATATTAATTGTTATGTCCTCCACTAGAGATGTGTATGTCACATCTTAAATCTTGTTGTTCAAGATGGTATACAAGCACTTGGTGCATATTTAAACAGTATCCGTAATGTCATTCGTTACCTCACGAGTTACCCACAAGTGGTAGTCAGGTTCGCGGAGTACTGCACAACCAATGGGAAAGAGCTAAGAAAATTCGGTCTTAACATAAAGGTAAGGTGGAACTCGATATATATCATGTCAAAGAAGTTACAAGGGTACAAACATATTATATCCGTTTTTGTTAATGCTAACTCTCAAAATAATGAATTAGTAGTTACTAATTCTGATTGGCAAATTGTTAGTTATTTTTAAGAGTTTCTAAGAACTTTTTATAAAGTAACAAATGTTTTATCTGATGTTTATTATCCTACCTCTTGTTTAGTTATAGAATTTATTTGGTTAATTGCAGACAAAATTGCCAAATCTAGGGAGAATCCCCTTTTAGGCCATGCCGTCAAAGCAATGGAGGAAAATTTTATTAAATATTTTGATTCTATTTCACATTTGTATTGCTTTGCTATCATTTTCGATCCTACAAAAAAGTTGGCAGGTTTACAGGTTGATATGGAGGGAATAGGTGAATACCTTGGTCTTGATTGTTCGGAAGGTTTCGTACATGTCAAAGAGGAGTTTTTTTTCGTATTTTCCTTATGTATCATGACAAATTGGACAGCAGCGCAAGACCGGAGGCCTCACAACCGACCTAACAAGGGAAGACAAGCTTGAGATCACACTTATGGAAGAAGCTAAATGGCAAGTCTACTTCTTTGTCCTCTCAGGCTCAGGCGGCCTTCAAGTAGAATCCTGTCTTGGAGCTGAACTACTACTTGGAATATGATTTTACAAATATTAATCTTGATCTTACTGGTGGAGCCAAGATTGACTTGCTCGAGTGGTGCAAGAACAACAAGCGGATATTTCCTGTGATGTCACATTTCGCACAGGATGTTCTCCTAGTATTGATGTCCACTGTCTCTTCAGAAGTAACGTTTAGTATGATAAGAAGAATAATCGAAGAAAGGAGATCATCTCTCACGCCCAAGATGGTGGAGACAATCACATATGCCAAAGACTGGGAATAAGCTAAAGAGCGGTAACAACATCAACTGCAGGATCCTGAAATCGTGCGAGCGTACGCTGACCTCGAACGCATGAATGATCTAGACATTGATGAGTAGATACTAGGTATTATATTGTTATAGTTAGTATGTATATATATTGTTATTGTACTCTTTTCCTTACTCGGGGAACCCCATTCTAGGGCGTAAGTATTTTAACGAGCCAGTAACATTGCATTTTAATATATCAATAAAATTTCACTTTTTCTCGAACTATTTACGTTATTGCGTGTCTATGATTTTATACAACTAATTCAATTTCAATTAATTTTTAACGAAATGGATACGAGAGAAAAGAAGATGGCGGACGTCGCCACAATTGTCGCCACCGCCTTCGTGCATAGTTACTTTGAGTTGGGTTTAGGCTGACACGGCACGAATGTCAGCACGATGGACTTTGGGTCATACTTGGGCCTAACCGAAGGTGAGGCGGGCCGGCACGGTACGGCATGGCGAGATGACTAGACTGAACCGGCATGGCACGAAACGGCCCGAAGCACGATAGACTCGAGCCGTGCCGGCACAGCACGGACATGTCCCACCTCTAGCTATAAGCATCTATGACAAGCTGCTCCCCTCTTTGCAAGGAGCTCAGATCAAGGCACACTTAGTCCTATAATCTCAGTAGTGTTAAAGAAGTAACTTTTGGGTTTTCATCTTTTTGGTGTACATTTTAATCAATTCAGAGGTTGACCACCATGTACTATCAATGCCTATCTAGGATGCAGGGATTTCTTGGAAATCAGTTAATTTTCTACTAAAATGAAGGCGCAAATGGAACCTCAATGTTGGAGGAAAACTACAAGAATCTAGCATTTGATTGTCGGACTTTTTTCATTGAAACGGAGGAATCCAATTTGTATTATTAGAAACCACAGGTTCTACACGTTGCTTTTCGCATGCCTTACAGTGCTGCCATGTGGGCCTACGTTCTGACTATGTGGTGAATATCATTGTGCTTGTTCCCAAGACAATTATGAACAGTTTCACATGGTGCAACATTGCTCCTAGCAGCCGATGTCAATTCTAACTCGGCACATGCCAATAATGGCCAAACGTGCAGGGAAATTTTAGACTCGATCAAATTAGTTCCGAAAGGGAGAGAGAGAAACTACGGAAAATCATAAAGAAAAAAAGAAAGCATATATATTCCCGACACCTGAAGCCTATGTAGAACTACAAGAGATGATGAGAGTACTCGATCAAATTAGTTTTGAAAGGAGAAAGAGAAACTACGGAAAATCAAAAGGGAAAAAAGAGAAGTATATATCTTCCCGACACCTCCCAAGCCTATATACAAGTACTGAACTGACGAGAGTACTGCAAGCAGCTCATCGTGCTTGCTGGCTAGCAAGTAGCAACCGATCCATGGTGTTTCTGTTCCCCACAGTACATCGAGTGTTGGGCTAGATAGCAGTAAATCTATACATATCTCCTATCCTTTTGGCTCCAATATAAACAGGTGAAACCTGATATCATCGTTGAGAGCTATATGACACACTGCATGGTGATGGTTCTTCTTTGAAAAGGGTTTGGTTCAACTACCTCTGCACCACATTTTCATTGCAAATTCAATGGTACAGGTGTACGTACGCATCTGGACTAATAATAATACGTAAGAATTAGTACTAGCCCAGTTGCCTTTTGAAAAAAAGGTAACCAGAGGATATTATTTCTTTTCGTTAAATACTCGAACTTATAATAATTGTTCCATGTGGAAATGCTGTTTCTCATTCTTCTGTATATCCGTATGATCTTTTTAATGGAGTACTAATTCCGTCGGTTATTTGCTTAATCTGTTTCTGTTCTCTGTTAGTGTACGTAGCTTCATGTCGATCAGCACAGTAAGCAGATATACAGGAAAAATGCTAGGTACGATATTTCCCACTCGTTTCAGCTTTTTTTCAGTTTCAGCTTCTAACTTCAGTTTTTTTCACTATTCAGTAATTCATCTTTTTTCTGAATTTTTTAGATTTTTTAGGCTTTTTTGTATTTTTCTTTTTTTCCGTGTTCCTTTGCATTGTCCGTGATGAGCTAACATATTTTTTCTATTTTTATATTTTTTTTAAATTTAATTATGTCTAAAAAATCAAATCAGTTATAGTAAAAAAAGTCAGTTACAATAAAATTTTAACTAAAAGTCAGAAACTATCGCTAAAACAAACGCCATTTGAAGGATTTGCGACAGTACTGCTGATGATAAGATGCAGTGCGAACGTTCATGCAGGAAAATCACTAAACCAATTCACCAAGAGCGCTGAAGAGCATTCCTAACAGCGTTTCAGAATTCACAACACTGCAAATGTTGCAAATTATTGCATGCAGTTACTCACATAGTTACATATGGCTGTTGAGACCAATAATATGTACATTAATTGGAATGTACGTACATGAATTAATATTCAAACCGAGATTTTTTGTTGCCAGTGTTTGGTTTTCTCATCGAGATTTTTTCTTAGGAGTAATAAGCATGGTTATGATTGAGCCTAATACGTGCTGCCGTGTTGCCAGCCTGCATCACATCACCTGCCTGCAAACCGTTGCCTCTTGCAATCGGATGTGCTTCGATAGAATGCAGCAGGCCCGGCGAACGCAAATTAAGGGGGTGTTTGGAATAAGGATGATTTTTAGTTTTTGTTAAAAAAAGATTATAGTTAGTTTATTTTTTTACTATAACTGAGTTGATTTATTGAGTATAATTAAAATTAAAAAATATATAAAAATAAAAATGACACGTTAATCTAAAGCGGACGATGCAAAGGAATACGAGAAAAAAAATGGAAAAAAACAAAAAAAAATTTTACTGTAGTACGCACAGTACACGCTACAGTATTTTCATCGTAAAAGTCGAACGCACGCTGACAACGGCAAAAGCCGAATTGAGCAGGGCGTAAGACATCCATGTTGGGTTAAACACCCCTGTCCAGTCTTAGTAGGTGCTAAATACCAGTTACGTATTTGGGAGAATTACTGTACAAATTTTTTTTATTGACCTGGAAATTCCGATTTCTATTATCAGGAGCCAAAGCTACAAGGTTCCAAAGCACAAAAAAAGAAACATAGTACAGGCACAATAGCCTGCACTCTATAGAAGCATCCCACCAGCCTGGGTGCACCCAGATCTGAAGCTATCCAGTTTAATAGACGAAGGCAAACAAGATACTGATGTACTACTCTTAAACATCCAAAGATACTTCTCTCTCTGAGCAGATTTTGCAACCTTTCCATTTTTTGTTCCATCCACTGCTATTTTTCATCTTTAGCATCTTCGCTCTTTGATAATCTTTAGCATTCTTGATCTCCATCCACGACAATCCTTACTTCACTTGCCACCTCTTGGAGCAACCTGGCTAATGTATGTAGTTCCGATCAGGGTTAAAAGTTTCGGTTTGAAAAAACTTTTGGAGGGTGGCGAGACAAACGACATAACGAAACTTCATTCATTTTGTTCAAAAATTCGGACAAAAATTTAAAATTTTGATGAAATTTAATCAAAATTTAGATAACATTTAAATGAAGATAAATTCAGCCAAAATTTGATCGAACCGGCCTTCTTTCGGAGGGTAACGAAATAGATGAAATGTCTGAAATTTCGGTGAAATTGTGAACCATGGTCCCGATACCTCGCAAGCCTGCAACTACCGAAGAATAACACAAGCAGCTCGTCATGCTTACTACATAGCTCATGAGTTGCTAGCTGCAAAACCTATATAGGGCATATTCTTTTTGGCTGCGGTTTATGGCTTTTGGCTGAATTTTTTGAATTTTAGCTGTTTACGACAGAGATTACAGAAAGAGATATACTCACTTGTGATTTTGGATGGTACAGATGTTGAATTTTTAACGTGTACTATAATTAACTTATAGACTCCATCTTAAAAAATATTTTATTTAAAAGTTAAGTACTATAGTAAAAGATAAAAATCGTTTTGAAAAACTGAAAAGTCCAGACTCATATCCGTGGAATTTTCCTCCCTGCATGCAGTACGTACAGCCTAGGGGTAGCGCAAAATTTATGCAGTTCTTTTATCTCTTAGCTCCAATATATAAAGGTGAAACATGGCACGTAGCATCTTCGATTGCCATTAAAACATGGTTGATGGCTCCCCTTTGAAGGGCGTTCAACTGCACTCCGCACAACATTGTAATTTCAATGTAAGTAGACGCACGCATGATAAATATGTAGCACTAGCGTTGCTTTTTCCATTTTTTTTAAAAAGTAAAAATAGTAGCTCTGTTTTTAAGGGTGCAAACGGAGCGGATAATTTCCATCGATCAATTGACCAAAGGCTCGTGGAGCGGATACAGAAGAGGTAAATGAGTATATTATATACTATTTATATCCAACTCCGACTCCAAGGAAAAAATATGAAATAAGATATGAAATGAATGATATCCGTTCGTATATATCTATATGTCGAGTGATATGAGAAAATCTATTATAACTTTACTTAGAAACAAGATAATATATAGATGGATTGTCACATCGAAACAGGCGGCGAATACCGAGTGCACTTCCTTCGACATCTTGGCAATTAGTTTCTGCGTGTTCACTCTGATTGCACCCTATTGTCTAATATCCTGTGCAAAGAAGCGGATAATTTTCGTCCGACCGACTGTCCAAAGGCGGAACAAATACAAAATGAAGAAATATGTATCCGGTATTATCTATATCCGACTCCGACTTCAAGAAAAAATATGAAATAAGATACATGATGAATGATATCCATTTATATCCACACTGATTACACCCTATCTGTTTCATCTGAAACCATCTACGTCTCTAAGAACTTGTAATACATAAATTCGAATCAAAATCCGGGTGCAACTGCAAACATGCATGAGAACTACTTCATTGCACTGAACATGAAGCCGTATTATATCAGACTAGTTAGATACGGACTTATTCCAACTTGGATCACATACCTAGCAGGATAACCCCCAATTCACTCACCAACATAAGCAATCCACGGAGAGTTCTGAAGACAACACTGCAACGAGAGATGGATGGTATCGGTATCGTAACATACAGATTTCTTACGTACTTAAGTTTCCATCAGAATCCAAATATGTTGAAAAATAATCTTGTTCGGTGAATTGATTAGTTTCTGTTTTGAGTCCGACTTGTTTTCCTGTGGAGATATGAATCGGTTTGTTTTTTGGTTTCCTGTTTTTAGCAGATAGATTTCCATTGTTAGCAGATTTCTTACGTACTTAAGTTTCCATCAGAATCCAACTATTCGTTAACAAAATTTTTAGTACCCGGTCCGGTTCAACATGGTCTGCTTTGCAACACTTCGATCCGGCCTTGTCACGGCGACCTCCACATAACTTACTATATCATATCCGCTATCGTCATAGCTTGCTATAGGATCAATATCCTTATTTTTACTATTCCTTTTACCTCTATCTCTGATCGGTGTCAATATTTTCAATAACCTAATTTCATTATAATTAATTTATGTTAATTACTTATTTATATTACTTGTTCTTTACTTACTTACCGTGTTAGGTTGTGCTGCTCTCTCGCGGCATGTAGCAAGATGTACCCAGTCTCATGGACGGGCGACGGCGGAAACTCGCCGGATATCAACAGAACCACTCGGGCTGTTGGACGAGCAACTCACCTAGCCAGTCAAGGATACTAGGCGCTAGCTACACGGTCACAGAGTCTTGCAATGTTTACAGTCCTGACAAGTGCCAAACCTACAAGCGTGAGAGAGCACTTGAGTGGACTCGATCGTACTCACTAGCCTATGAATGACTAGCACAGTCCATGCATGGCAATTTTTCTCCCCGCCAGAACGCCAACGTGTTGTATTTCTTCCCGGTCTGTGACGCCGTTAGACTTGAATTGAGCTCCTCCTTTTGCGTAGGACCCGCTGCTCCCTCCGATCTGACCCGCCTGGTCTTCCCACCGGACGTGATGGGTGCAGCACCTCTGCACTCCTTCTCCTACTGCCGTGGGACCCACCAGTCTTCTACACGTGAAGGAGCACTACTTGCATGCCTTGCTAATTAATGAAGTAATACGTATCTTGCTCTGTCACCACGTGATGGCTTTGCAAAGAAAAAACACACCAAGTTCTCAGAGACAAAAAAAGCACTCCGCTTTCATTTATTTCTCTTCCTCTCAACTGATCACATCTGATCACTGCTTCTAGGGCTGTAAACGAGCTGAGCTCGAGCGAGTTTGACCTGGTTCGGCTCGAGCTCGGTAGAAATTCGAGCCGAACTCGAGCGGGCTTGAGATTGCCGTCGAGCTCCAAGCTGGATTCGAGCTCGGTTCGGACAAACTCGGCGTGCTCGTGTAAGCTCGGGGAGAGGAGGGGAGTGGGGACGGACCGGGAGTACTGGCGGCGAAGGAGCGGGGAGCGTGGCCGAGCCGGATCCGGGTCGAGGAGGGGCGCCGACGGCGGGGAGAGCGCCGTGGGCTGGGTCGACGAGGGCACCGCGGCTGGGTCGAGGAGGGCGCCGCGACGGGAGAGGCGCCGCGGGCCGGTCGAGGAGGGCGCCGCGGCGGGGAGCCGTGGCGAGCCGGATCCAGTGTCGAGGAGGCGCGGCAGGGCCGGTCGAGAGAGGCGCCGCGGCGGGGAGAGGAGGGGCGCCGGGGAGGAGGGGGACGGGGCGCGGTGGGGAGAGGAAGGGACGGGGAGAGGGACGGGGTGGGGCGGCGGCGGGGCCGAGGAGGCGGCGGGGCGAGGAGGGGTGGCGCCGGGGAGAGGAGGGGGACGGGGCGCGATGGGGAGAGGAAGGGGACGGGGAGAGGGACGGGGCGCGCGGCGGCGGGGCCGAGGAGGGGCGCTGGGCGACGAGGCGGCGCGGGGTAGAGAGGAGGGGGACGAGGGGCGAGGAGCGGGCTGCGGGTGGGGGCGCGAGGAGAGCTGGAGAGGGACGGGGGGGCGCGACTCCTTGGGCGGGGGGCCGGGGCCCGAATAGCGGGGGCCGGGGGGCGGGGGGTGGCGGGGGAATTTTGGGCGGATGGACGGGGGAACGCGGGATTGCGAAGTGGGTTACAGGGGAGGGGACAAAAATCTAAGCTCGCGAACTATTCGGTTCGGCTCGCTAAAGCTCGCGAATTTGAGGTCAGGCTTGAGTTCGGCTCATTTGGAGCTCGAGCCGAGTTCGAATCGAGTCTAAAATGAGCAAAACTTGAGTAGTTCGCGAGCCTCGAGCTTTTTTTACAGCCCTAGCTGCTTCTTATTCTTTCTCACGACCTTGCCTGCTTACCTCAACCCTCATGCATTTTATACCCATACATCATTAACCAGTACGGATTTAGACTTCGAAACCGATACAGCTACAAACTCCAACTCCAATTCAAACACAAACTCAACTTGTATACGTATACACAGCAAGAACGTATACATGTATACGGACTCAATACGGACTCGGTACGAAACAAGATTAGACTCTACCACAAAGTTTATTTTGTCTAGCACCAAATCTTGCAATGTCTTCAGTCCTTCAGCTCCAATGTATATGCGTGAAACTAGGTGGGTTTACGTTTGGAACTGAATTGCGTTTGGAACTGAAAGAGCCAATAAAAACATCTTTTTAAAAATGATTTTCTTCATATCCTTACCTTCTCTCTTTGAGCCGTTTTAATTTGCTCCTCCAATGCGGCTACAAACCCTTCCCCATCTAGCTCTAGGTTGAGTCATCGAAATTCTTAATGTAATGCCAGTTGACTTTCTTTGATAATGACATTGTTGCAATAGGATTTTCTGCGGCTACGATATTTGCCTTTCCAGTGTGATAATATATGCCAAGATCATAATTCTTGATCAAATCCAACCATCTTCTTTGCTTTAGGTTCAAATATTATTGAGTGAACATATAATTCAAACTCTTGTGGTTTGTATATATGTATCAACGGTTATCAATAAGATAATGTTGCTAAATCTTCAGAGCATGTACCACTGCTGTCAATTTCAAGTCATGGGTGGGATAATTTGCTTCATGAGGCCTCAACTATCAGGAGGCATATACCACCATCTTGCCCTCTTCCATCAACATGCATTTGAGTTCAAGGCGAGATGCATCACAATATACATCAAAACTTTTGTGTATATCTGGTAGGACTAACACCAAAGCGGTGATCAATCTCCTCTCTAGCTCTTGAAAACTTTCCTCACACTCTCTTGTCCATTAAACTCCTTTTTCCTTCTTAAGGAGTTGAGTCATTGGCCTTGCGATCTTGGAGAAATTCTCAATGAACCTACAGTAGGGTCTAGCCAAATCGAGAAAACTTTAGATATCCATAACGGTATGGGGCTGGTCCCATTCCAACACATCTGTAACCTTACTTGGGTCTAAGACAACTCCACCTTCGGATAGCACATGACCCAGAAATGCAATTTCCTTTAACCAAAACTCGCATTTACTGAATTTTGTGTACAATTGTTACATTATTTCCATCTTGATAAATTGTTACCCTTGTTATTGTCACCTTAGCATTAATATCTACTGTTGGTATAAATGTGGAACTTCGAGATTAAACAAAATAGTTGATGTTTAGCCATGCTCATAACGTTACTAGATGTGCTAGGTTGGAAATAAATCAAAATGTTAAAAAAAAGGAGATACTTAAGAATTGGTCCTAAGGGGTGTTATTTTGGTTAGCAAATAAAATGAAAAATATGTTTTGGACTTGGGTAAGTGGTTGTGGAGACCGGTGCGATTAGCACAAGATTGCAGTTTGTGAATGTCTTGTCCAGGTCACAAAGGACTGAGATTATATGGTGTAGTTAAACCCAAGATATAATGTACAACCACATGAGCCTTTATGTGAAGATCTTAGCATAATATGTTACCGTGTGCTAGCAACTTAACAACAGATGATAGATGTTAGGTGATTTTTGGACTAGTGCAGGCATAGAGGGTATCCATATTTGGAGAGACCTTACCAGAAAGGAAGGTTTATCCGGCACACTGTATGGGTTTAGGACATTGGAGGGCACTCCCCCATCCTAAGAAGGGAATTACAACGCGGTGGTTGTTAGGACCGGTAATGTAAAAGCTTCGTTATGAACTCTGAAATTGGGTACCGATGGTATCACACGTGACATGTACAATATAGTGGATGTTTATACCGTGTAAGTAAAATGTGCAACCTCTACATAGTGTAAAACTGTTCAAACAGCCGTGTTCATTGTCATGTACCTGCTGTCATGACGAAAATCATTATTGAATCAGAATCTGTAATATGTTTTCGTTTTACTTAAATGGAAATCCGAGTAATCGTTTAAAAAACTTTATACCACCGATTTCCATAACCCAGTTTCGCAAGTTAGCCTAGCTTTGGAACCTGCATGCATGACGTGATCGACAGCACCAGAACACGTCATATGTAACCCTTGGCCAAGCAAAGGCCAGCTTCCCAGTCACACCCACCTGCTAGCCAACGAGTCACGCGCCGCACGGCCCGTGTACGTCCTCCACGCTTACCCACGCGCCGCATCCCAATATCTCGCGCTCGCGGACCCCCACACGGCCGCTATCCCGGCCGCGTCTCGCCTCACCGGCGTGGCTCCTGCACGCGCCGCTCTCCGCCGCGGCGTGGTACGCAGCCAGAGGACACGTCGCGTCTGGTTCAATGTTGGTTTAGCAAATCCGTTAATGGATTAACATAGGAAGAAGAAGTGAAGAACACGAGCATGTTAACCTTCTTTCTATCAGCAAGATAGATTAAGCAAGCTCGTACGTAAGTATACTGCCATGATGTTGCAGCATGCATGCATGGGTATACATGCTGTCCAATAAACTACTGGTGTTTCTTCCAAAAACATATATAACTAGGAAAATTCAGAAAACCAGAAAAAAAAATAGTAGATCAAATAGCAGGATGCATGGCGTCTCCTGCGTCTTTAATTCCTTAATTCCTAATTCCTAAGCGCAGCGATCTTGGCAACAAGTTCCATGGTTATAGATGGGCAGAGTGTCGTTAGATGCTCATACCCATCGCTTGTCACGACTGCTCTCAACTTGGCTGGCGAATTCAGGAACCCGAAGATCGCCTCCTTAAGCCGTGGGCAATGATGCTGCTCGGCCAACGCCAAGGTTATTGCCGCCGTGCTTAGGTCAAGGTGCCTGTACAACTTGTCCTCGCAGATCATCTTCAGTCTCTCCATGTTGTACCTGTCCGCCGCGACAAGCAGGCGCTGGGCCATCACTGCCACATCTTCCTTGTTCATCTCCGGCAGTTCGTCGGTGTAGATGAATTGTAGCAGTGCTCTGAATACGTCGGCCTCCATGTCTTCGACATCAATGTATCTCGTAGTGTACTCTTTCATGGAACCAAAGAGCTCCGACTTGAAGACCGACGACCGAGCGGCCAGGATGCAACGGTGTGCAACGAACGTCTCCTCGCCGACCTTGAACGTCACGTCTGTCCGATCCTTGCCCGAAAGAAGCTCACCGAGGTTCCGTTGCAGGACAGGCGGCGGAACCTTGACGACCTCTTCCACACGTAGCTCCTTTATGATGACGGTGAGGTCGCACCGGACGGCGAAGCAGTCGTCCTTGAGATGCTCCGACTTCTCTAGATCCTCCCTCTTGATGAAACTCGCGAAGCCACGTCGATGCTCTTTCTTTGTGAAAGTGAACTTACCGACATAGCTACATGACTGCACTGGCTCCCCGGCGTGATCGATCAAGCTGAACTTGAGTCCTGCGTGGACGTCGTCGATGGCCGTGGCGGCACTGGTCATCTCTAGAAAGAGGATATGGAGTCAGCGGACTCCGAGCTGTTGCCGCTGGGGTAGTAGTTGATGCGCCAGCTGTGGCCACCGACGTGGAACTCGCCGGAGTTGACGTGGTCACCTGTTGCGATCATCATCTTGGTTCGCGAGTAGCCTTCGACCTTCAGCACGTGGTACCCACTCGCCTTGGAGACGACGACGGTCGAGACCGAGGGACATGGCGGCGCGTCGCCAGCTCTGTTGACGTTGGGAGGCGCGGAGGTCGACATGGCAAAGCCGCCGAGAGGAGAGAACACGATCGATCAATTAAGGCTTGATGGTTGGATAAGGAAGCGTAGGTGTATTATAGCTATGCTTGTAGAAAGACAACGAATAACCAACTATGTATCGGGAATTAAATGATTTTGTTGTTACAACGACACCAGGAAATATATAAGATGGATTCCAAATCTCCAAACGTCAGATGCATGTTCAGGTTCTTAGTTGCTTCCAACGTAACGAATTAGGCCGAGTCGAGAATCACTAGAATTGTATTCCCGTACGTGTGCGTGGAAACTAGTTTGCTGGTGTGTCCTAGATCCTAATGCAATATAATTACAGATTTTTCGTATTGGATTCCACCTTCGCACTTCAAACAATGGATTTACTATACAACTCTCGACTAAATTTTGTTAGGATTTCAGCCTAACTTTCTCAGAGCGCCAGTGACGTCTCAGCCTCCGACTCGGGCAGAGCCGACTCCGGTGGCCTTGCCGCCGACGGTGATTTCGGTGACTTTAACTTTGAGTTGTCTGCTGTTGATAATAATCTCGTTGCACAATTTTGGTTCCACGTCAAAGTTGTTAGTGTCTTTGTGTTTTGAGTCTGTCACGTCAAGTGTTGGCCGTGCTGCATGTCCGTGCATGTAGGTGTAACGTGTAGTTTGCAGGTGGTTGTTATAAGCGGTCTTAGTTTTTGTCCTATGTGTATAATATTTTTTGTCTATATTTATAATATCTTTACTATTATAAAAGAAGGAGTTGGTGGTTGATGAGTCCTCCTTTATTTTTTAGCCATTCGATCTGATTATGAGATAAAATCTGGACCGTCCCCACCCCCGCGCCTCCCCCTCGCTCCCCCCTCCTCTACCCGCCCCCTCGCTCTCCCACACAGTGCCCCCCGGCCGCCTCCCCTCGCTCCCCCGTCCTCCTCTCCCTTGCCTCTGCCGCCCCCGCCGCCACCGCCTCCCCCTCGCTCCCCCGTCCTCCTCTCCCTTGCCTCCACACGACCGCCCCCCTCCCTCTCCCCCCGTCGGCCCCCGCCCTCCTCCCTCTCCCCCGCCGCCCCCTTCCCCCTCCTGGCCTCCCCCCGTCGCCCCCTCCCCCCGTTGCCACCTCCTCCCCCTCCCGACCTCCCCTCCTCCCCTCCCCGCCGCCCACGCCGTCCTCCCCTACCGCCTCTGTGCCAGATCCGTCGCCGGGCCCGCCTCCCTCCTCCGAGATCCTCGCCGCTCCCTCCTCCCCCTCGCCTCCCTCCTCATCGTCGTCCGCCGCGCCGTCCGGGAAGATCGTCGTGTCGGAGCGTGGCTGGTCCAAGGTGGTCAGCATGCTATCGTCCACGCGCCCGTCCGTGCTCGCTGGCGCCGCACCCGTGTCCTCGTCGTTGGCCCGGCCGCCTTCCTCCCGGCGCAGCGTGAGGGCGCCGTATTGTGCAGACCCCTTCTCCCCACCCTGCGCGCCGCCTCCTCCTCTCCCTCCCACTCCGCTCCGCCGCCTCCTCCTCCTCCCCACCCCGCGCCGCCTCCTCCCCGACCTTTCTTGGGCGGTTCCAGGGAAGGGAGGAGCTGGTCTTGTCTGGGATCCACCAGATCCGACATCGCTAGCGGCGGCGGCAGTGGTGGCGATGCCATGGAGCCCGACGCGCTGCTCGACTTCGTGCTCTTTCAGCTCTCCCCCCGCCGCTCCCGGTGAGGAAGCCGGGAACTAGGAAGAGAACAATCTCGCATTTTTGGTGGGTTCGTGCTGTTCTTGTGGGCTAAAGGTGGTGCCTTTGGGTCTCTACGCAAGTGCGAGCTGGTGGTGTCCGGCAATGGGCGGACGGAGAAGATCGCGTCGAGGTCAGTGAAGCCGTTCGTGGCAAACCTGCGGGCTGCGGAGGAGCAGGCAGCGGCCCAGCTGCTGCCGCCGGCGATCCGGCTGCAGCTGGAGCGGCATGTCGCGTGGCCCTCGAGAGGTTTCTTGATATGGCTTATGTTGTGTTTTTCGAGTTGGTGGTGTCGAAAAGATTGAATTTTGATAGGTGTTTGGTTGGCTTGTGCTTGAAGATTCGTGCGCTTCGTGAGCACACCGGAGGTACTGGAGATGGCGAATACCTTTGATGGGGAGATGTCGAATCGAAGGGGCTAGGAAGATTTATGCACAGGGAGTAAGTGCCAATCAGTTGTTAGATTGTTTAGCTTGTGTGCTTTATGATGTAGCACTTGTCTAAAAATGGTCTACCTTATGCAGGGTGCTGGATGTGCTATCTCGGGTGGAGCTGGTATGCACGATATTGTTTAGTGTTCTTTTCTTATGAAACGGGGTTTAGATTAGTTCTATGTCTGATCATACCTCCTGTAGTTCTCTTTATCATGGGAACTTGAGTCCGTCTTAGCTTGAGTGACTCAACGGGTTGGTGGTAAAATCCGGGGAAGCAAAAAAGGAAGATCTTTGATTATACCTTTATCGAATTGGCACCTGGATAGTTGGCTTGCATGAAGTTGGATAAACTTTTGATTAATGACAAGATACATTCAATGCCTCTATATCTATATAATTCATCGTATGAACCAATAAGGGAACATAAGAAATAATCTATTTCTAATTTAGAAGAAATTAAGAACATAGTCAATCACTGCATGTGTTAAAGGGCAACCTTGTGTTTCATGAGAATTGTTTTAATGTGGCATCGTTAGTCATTACAGTTATGTATGGGAATATGCGCTGCTTCTCAATGTAATTTATGTAATCTCTTGTCGTGCTTTTGTCAGCTGAAAATGTTACAAGCTCAAGAAGAACTGCAGACATTACAAAGTACGCTCCTCTCTCATCTCAATCGTTGTTCATTTACTTCTCCTTTACCAAATAAACTTGATTTAAGTGAGTTAAAGATGATCACAATTAGTTTGTTGAGAGACATAAAACACATTAAGTGCAGTTCCTGCTAGGTGTACACTCTTGTGTGCCTATTTATGGTTTGTACACTCTTGTGTCTATTATTAGTGTTGCCACCATGTCAACTGCTATTTACCACCTCCAACTAAAATTCGGAGTGCAGATGTCTATGCATGATAACTGTAACATGAAATTATTTTCTTTATCCTTTATGAATAATTGAATATGTATTTAGTCTCGGGGACTTTTCATGATCGTTTTTCCTTTCCCCTTACGAGGGGCTTTGAGTCAAGCAAACCATGTTCGTCCTTTCATTGATCTATGATGCTTATACAATAATTTGTTGTGTTTGAGCAAATGTTATCGACTCAAATATTGGAGATCCTTTTGTCAAACACCTTTGTTTATGTACATACAAAGCTCAATGTTCTTTATTGAATTAATACAGTTGATGTAGTCATGCAGCTATGCAATGTGCTGTGTATTTTGCTAGACAGACATATTGCTTGAATGTGTAGATAAGTAGATAAAGATGAAAAGTTTGACCTGTTTGGGTCTGTTCGTCAATGTAAGTATCACACTTTGCGCAAATGGGGACTCACTCTTACATGGACACCAAAACTTTTTTTTTATTAACATTATGCATTTGAAGGCATGTGGTAAAACATCTTTCGACAGCGCGGGGGGGGAGGGAGGAGGCGAGGGCGGCATGGCGGCGGAGGAGGGAGGGGAGGATGTTTTGTTTGATATATGATGACGTAAGAAAAGGTTGATATTTATTATTCGATTTGAGATCATATTTGATAGTATGCATCACTTTTATTTGGTTTTTCGTTGCAACGCACGGGCACCTTACTAGTTGTTCTAATATATATAACATCTATTGAGTTTTTTCATGTAAATTTTTCGTCTATATTTATAACATATTTTTCATGTATACAACAACTATTGAGTCAATAACAGAAAGATAGCAAAGGAGAAAAGGACGCAGGTTGAGTTCGCGTATCAAAAACTATTGTGTGCTTCTCTGTGTCGTCGTCTTCCTGCGAACGTGCGCGTTGTGTCCAGGTGATGGTGTGTGTTTACCAGGAATCTATGCCAACATCTGCGAGGCGCCAGAAGCGGTTGTCGACTTTGGCACCGTCGCCGGACACGATTTCTGTGCCCAAAAATTGCATCGAGTCCGAATGTAAAATATGCACATGGTTCATGCATGCTTTACGTTGCGCTCTTTTTTTAGCCTTTTTTTTATAGAGACAATAGATTTCATGTAGGCAAAATATTGTTCTGCAAGCAACACACACCACGAACACACAAGATAACTGGGTGCTAGGAAGAGAAATAGAGTCACGACCTCCCTTTCTGTGAGCAAGTACAAGTGCACAGTAAACATCCGGTTGTGCATATTTTTGGTGTATTTGAGTGTACTGGATTGTTTTCTAGTGGTTTATGCGAATGTTGTTGCCTTCCCGAAATGTAATAACCTGTTATTTAGTACCACATTACAATTTATATTGAGCTGCACTAGCATATAATACTTACTAGTTATATACCCGTGCGTTACAACGGAAAACCAAATAAAAGTGGTGCATACTATCAAATATTATCTCAAACTGAATAATAAATATCAATCTTTTCTTATGTCATCATGTATCAAACAAAACATATATGTTCATACTCGTAAATAAATCAAGCATCATATTAGTAAGATGTAACAATACTATATATACAATCATACAAAGGTACATATTTTTAGAAAAAATCCAAACTTACAGCTTCAAGTACATGGGCCAAGAGTAATAAAGGAGCTAAATTTGATTTAACTCCTTTTTTCAAGCTAGGCGATCTGGAAACGATTATAGCGCTTTCCTTCACGTGCAGTTTAGAGCCACCTTAGGATTTGTTTCCAACTTTGCATAGGCAAGATGGGGATTTGGACAGAGAAATTAAACTTAAATCCCCCCACCAATCCCTTCTAATCCCTACGATCCGAGGGGACGGATCTCGCAGAGACTTTATAGGGGATTTCGAAGACATTGTGCTCAATTACGCGGGACCCTGTGTTCGGGAGGGCCCGACGGCCATGCATAGGAGGACCTTCATTAATCTTTTTCATTAGCATTATGATTGGCAGCCATTGCTGACTTCGCACCATGATATGTTGTAACCCCATTCCTTGACAGTGTGTTCAGATGCATTCTATAAAGACTTGTAGTTTTTTTTAACCCAGCAGATGCCATTTCTTCTGGTACCAGAGATAGAATCATAGAGCTTCTTAGTAGTAACACTTGCTCATCCTAAAAAGCTTGCACTCAGGCTCTCGATCGCTCAATTTTTTTTTTGTTTTAACCCAGCAGATGCCGACGGGGGGAGGGGGAAGAGGAGGCCGGGAGGAGGGGGAGGAGGGGGTGGCGGTTGGAGGGTTTTAGGGTTGGCCGGGTGGTGGGAGGGGGAGGGAAGATCCGACGGTTCAGATTGGATGGAGGCTTCGGCAACCACCAACTCCTTCTTTTATAATAGTAAAGATTAGCCCAAATCTTAGCCTACCGGTTTAACCCTTTTGGCAAAGCGAGGTGCTACATATGCGTGCCATTGCTACATGGGGTTGGTTTTTTTTAACAAATTTTAGAATATATGATGATGTAGATGATATTAGAGCATCAATCCTTGCTACATAGTCCACGTGTGCATATGAGACGTGTACCCAGGGGCATTTATGGCCAAAACAATACCGATGGCATAAGGACTTTTTAAGGGGGCAATGTAACACTCCACTTTTATATTGAGTTACAATAGTACACAGTGCCTGCTGACCGAAAACCGTAGCACTTCTAGGTAAACCATTTTGGATAAAAGTGGGGACGAAAGCTCAAATATAGTGCTACATATGCGTGCTGATCCTGCATGGGTGTTGGGCCACAGGTTGTTACACAAAACAGATTAGAAGTACGACGAAAAATATTTTGTTCAGCCACACAAATAACACATATAACTAAGATGTTATTAGAAAGAACTAGCAATACACGTAAGATTTGGATATATGTTCAGCAGTAGAAAGAGCAAGATGATCATATTCATTTATCCATGCATTCCACTGGTCCATCTGCTAAAATTTCAAAAGCAATTAAGAAAATCAGTCAGCAAAAAGACTACCGAGAAACTCCAAGCACGTCCCAATAAACCATAGAAGACGGTGGTGGTGGTGCTGCTGATCAGCATCGACGTGCCTTTTCAGCCTGTCCTCGCAGACCAACTTAAGCCTCTCCACTTGGTATTTATCAGCCGCGGCAAGTAGCTGCCGAGTCACGGCCGGCACGTCTTGCACGGCCATCTCCGGCAACGTGTCCGTGTATATGAAGTGAAGGAGAGCCTTGAACGCTCGAGCGTCCATGTTGTCGATCATGACACTTCTACCTGCGGGCTTCACGAAGCCAAAGAGCTCCGCCTTGAAGACCGGGGACCGAGCCGCGAGGACGCACCTATGTGCGTCGAACGTCTCCTCGCCGACCTTGAACACCACGTCCGTGCCTTCCTTGGTGGAGAGGAGGTGGCCGAGGTGCGTGTGCAAGTCGGACTTCGGCACGTCGAGGAACGTCTCTTCCACGACCAGGTCCAGGCCTTCAATGACGCTGACGTCGCACCGGATGGCGAAGCAATTGTTCTTTAGGTACTGCTCCGACTTCTCGAGGTCTTCCCTCTTGATGAATCCTGAGAAGCCCCATGAAGTACAACCTTCAGGGCACGGGAAGCTGCGTATCTGGCCGTCGAAGCTGTGCGACGGCACTGGCTCGCCGGCATGGTCGAGTAAGGTGCACCCGAACTGCGCCTTCACGACGGCGGAGCCGACCTTGCCAGCGCCGTCAAGCTCGAGCATGACGGATATCGAGTCGGCGTACTCCTCCTTGTCTCCGTTGGGGTAGTACTTGATGCGCCATGTGTGGCCTCCGACGCGGAAATCGCAGGACTTGATGTGGTCGCCGGTGGCGACCATCGCCTTGGTCTGGGAGTAGCCGTCGATCTTCAGGACGTGGTGCCCGGTCGCCTTCACCCTGGCGACGATGGTCGAGGTGGAGCCTAACGGCCCAGCAACGTCGGCCGGCGCGGAGGTCGACATGACGGCGCGCAATGGATCGGATCGTTTGCGCTTTGCAGGTTGCAATTGGCTAAGGGCGTGGAGGAGACAGCGTGGTGATAAGAAAAATAGTGCGCTATTTATTATACGACCTACAACGAAAAGGATTGACGATCGAGTAGTATACGATAAGGATTGACGAGTAGTATACGGCGCGGCAGTAGTAGTAATCTGGCTGCATACAGAAGAGAATCGATTCGCTTTCCAACGTGCCCCCGGCCGTTGGTGCACAAAGATCATTTCACGCGCAAGCAGCTGGTGTACTCTCCGCTGTTTCTACTACTGCTCCATACGGTTCTGATGCATGACCGTGCGTGTTTACGACTACGGAACATAGTATTAGTAGCAACCGTTGTGTTACCGGGTCTCTAAACAACACGTTGGGAGACACATGTAACCAAAAAAACCAAAACGGAAGTCCCATATACTACGTACATTTTTATATGTTCGACACACATTTTGACATTTGTTAGGGGTGACGGAAGCTCACCAAAGAAGCAATGGCCCACGGCAGAGCTTCACGGCTAGTGCACGACGGCGTAAAGCTGGCCAAATGGGCCGGGTCTAAACGGGCCGCACCGCGGCCCGGCACTGTAGACCCGGCCTACGAGGGCACGGGCACGATCCGTAAATGGGCCAGGCCGACACGGCACGTCGGATCGGCCGTGCTCGCCGAGGGTGCGGCACGCGGGCGGAAGACGGCACGGCTCAAGACGCCCGCTAAACGGAAATATTTTTCTATATTTAATAAAGCTTCCATGTAATTTAATAAGTTAATAAAGTTCATTATATCATTGCAAATATTTATTTTTATGATTAACAATGTCTATAGTTTTCTATATTTTTTTGAATTTTCTATAATTTTTTTTACAATTTTTCTTATTTTTCTACAATTTTTTTCTTATTTTTTCTCTTTTTTTTTTTGCTAAATGGGTTAGTCGGGCCGGCACGACCCGTTTAACCTTAACCGTCCCCGGGCTGACACGGCACGACACGTTATCGAGCCGTACCTAGGCTTGCACCGTGGCCCACGGGCCAACACGGCACAGCCTGTTTATTACACGGACCTTAACAGGCCGTGTCTAAACGGGCCGTGCCGAGCCCGAGCCCGTGCCGATCCGGCACGGCCCAGTGGACAGCTTTACGACGGCGAAATCCTGTGCTCGACTTGCGCTCAGGGTGAGCAATGGCCAGGTGACAAGGTGATGGAGTAAGGGGTGACACAGGTGGGCTCAGTCTGCTTTTATAGGTGAAGGGGTTGCATGGTGCTGTAGATAAACAACGTAGTGTAATGATGTGGCGGCGGCGCTGGTGCTTGGACAGGGTGGCGCACGGCACGAGGCGGAGGGGCGACGCTCTATGTGGGGTGGTGCCGGGGCATGGGCACGATTGTGCGCACGGCGTGGCGGGAAAAACGACATCCCCAAAGTGCAGGAGCAACAGTCACACTCAGGGCCTGTGGCGATGTAGCGAGTGGCGTAGGCGGCGAATGCATCACGCCGAGAGGAGGCGGTCGGGGCATGGACATGACGGGAGTGGCGCGGAGATGATGGAGGCAACGCATAGCTGGGAGCAGCGGCGATGTCTTGGCCACAGACCATGGTGTGGAAGGAGATATGGGCCATGCATGCCGAGCAGCTATGTACAGCTGAGTCGAGTGGTAGGAGGAAGGGGAAGAAAGAAGACAGCAAGAGTGCAATCGAATCAAATTTAGACGAATATTGTCTATACTATATCCTAACCTATATTTTTTTCCTAGATTCAGTATCAAATACGGTTAGTCTGAATACGAATTCAAAATATGCAGATTTTCAGAAACGGTAACATCAGGTGGGTACTTACGGATTCGAATCAGACAATAGATAATATAGACGGATAGCACGTGCATACAAAATGATACATTCAACATAAGTTTTTGGCACAATACAAGTTCAATATAAATGATAAATTGATATATAATTCATTAACCAAGAGTCTAACACGACAGAAATGTAACACAAATTCAGACAGAAAAAGGACAAAAAGAAGAAGAGGTTGCTCCCTAGCAATATGAAGGCGTGAAGGATGCTGGAACTGAACCGGCACAAAATTTGTCTCCTGCATCATATTAGATATATGATTCTTGGACAAATAGCTGACATGCTTAATACATGGAGTTACATGCCCTACGATAGGGCAAACATGCGTTTTTATAAAAAAAAAATGTTATTTTGTTTCCAGGGAAACAATAACTCTGTGATAAGGTGAACAGTTGATACAGGCTACAAACTTTCAAACAGAGTAATTTTTTAAGATGAAGTCTACAAGTTAATTATAGTACACGTTAAAAGTCCAACATCTGTACCATCCAAAATCGCAAGCGAGTCTCTCTCTCTCTCTCCGTAATCTCTATTGCAAACAGCTAAAATTCAAAAATTTCAGCAAAAAACCATAAACCACAGCCAAAAAGAACATGCCCTATAGTGTCAACTAGATGAAAAAATACAACACAGAGAAATATCAGAACTCAAATCAAATAAGAAATGCTGGATAAAAGGACTATATCCCATAAACATAACTACATAAGAGCTGAAGGAAAAATACACAGCCACACAAGGACATTCTACATTCTCTTAACAAGATTCAGGATTGTAACTTGTAAAAATATGAAAATGTTTTCCTAAGTTTACAACCCACCGTCTACCTCTCTCTGAGGCAGATTGTGTTTTGTTTCACTAATGAGAATAGCAAAAGCAAAGTCACTAGAATACAAGTTTAATCCCAATTCCCAAGATAGAAAGTAATCCACAGTTATTGAACGTACGGAGAAACCATGTGAACTGTTTAAATTAAGAAAACAGGAGCAAACCTTTAGACCTCTTCCCATCAGGAATCTGAAGTCTGAAGGTAGTAAACACCTGCCACTTCGACTTTACAAGACTCAATGCTAAAAGCACTCTCACATTCACAGGTATTTGCATCCAAGTAAACCAAATGTTCACCATTTCTGAACGCCCAGAACTGCTGCACATTAAGGATCATCTATATGAATCATAGATCAGCTCCTAAGTACATAATCAACCATCCACTCCTCAGCATTCAATTGAAAAGTTCTATACTTATTTGCAATAACACTGTTCGACTGACATACCAATTTTATGATATTCAAAATAAAAAATCAAAGTATGACCAATCGACCAGAAAGACCACAACCATCATTCAATATGCAAATGCAGATCGATAATCAGAAGTGATACATCTAGTATACCACAGCAACTGCTAATGCAGTGATACATCTAACAATCAGAAGCAAACTTTCTAAAATACAGATCGATTCAGCAACCATTATTATAAGCAACTATTCCAACTCCAGTATCCTTCATCATTTAGAAAAGATCACTCAACAACAATAGCTAGTAGTAGTACTACAATCAGTAGAACGCAAAAACTAACTCGGCAAAACCACTAGATATTTTTCTACATCGGTGGCACCAAGCCAGCTGTTGCATGTCTTCACAATTTGTCAATTTATATTTGCCATTGTTATATTCTGATGCAATTATTCTTCTTGTTACATCACTCATTCACTCTGTGCAATTTTTTCAAATATATAGCAACATATGCCCACTGAAGATGTGTCCAATTATGTGCACTTTCTTCCCCATCCATCTAACCAATATAGATCGATCCTGAGCAGACAATATTTGCGATTTTGCGCACACATCTGATCTACGGGATGGAGAGGAGCCGAGGAGGTCCGTACCTGAAGGTTGTGGGAGGCGAGCTTAAGCCAGTGCAACGAGAATGGGGAGGACCGGAGGAGGACGACGGCGGCGGCGGTTGTCGAAGGGGAGGGCGGCTCTCGGCAGCGGCAGTGGTTGAAGGGGAGGGCGGCTCCCAGCGGCGGCGGCAGGGAGGGCGGGCTCCCGGCGGCGGCGGTGGTTGTCGAAGGGGAGGGCGGCTCCCGCCCGCCGGGGCGGTTGTCGAAGGGGAGGGGGGCGGAATGGGAGGCTCCGGTGGCGACGGCAGAGCCGGATCCCTAGACGACGCAGCGGGCGGTGGAGTGGTGGTATCTCAGATCTGGAATGGGAGTGGACCAGTGGTTGACTGGCCGAAATTTTTCTATTTTAATCTTTTTTTTTTAAATATTCATATTTAGACCTCTAACAGTTTTAATTCCATTTTTAGACCCAAAAGTCGGTGCCGTAGGACACGACGCCGAGATATAACGTTTCGGCGCCGTGGTCAATGGCGCCGAGGTCGCACTCACTGGCTCAGCGTGCCCACCTGGTGGCGCGTGGTGGCACCACCTGCTGGCCAGGGTCTTGGCGCCGACCTCGGTGCCGTGGGTCTTGGCGCCGACCTCGGCGCCAGTGTGTCGTGGCGCCGAGCTCGCGCCGTGGATCTTGGCGCCGAGCTCCTAAGCCCTAAACAAATAAAAATCCTCCCGGCCCTAGACCCGCGCCTCTACCCGTCGGCCTCTGCCCACACCCTTCCCTCCCGCCCCGCCTCCTCCCCCCTCCCGGCCTCCCCGCCGCCCCGCCTCTCCCGACCTCCCCGCCGCCCCGCCCGTCCCGCCTCCCCGCCGCCTCCCACCCCGCCCTCCCGCCGCCGCCCCCCGCCCCCCCCTCCTGTCCTCCCCGCGCCTCCTCCCTGTCCCGGCCTCTCCCCCGCCTCCTCCCCTCCCCTCTCCCTCCCGACCGCCCTCCTCCCCTCCCCTCCCCCTCCCTCCTCGCCTCTCTCCGCCCCGCCATGGAGGATGTCTTGACGCACCAGCACGCCGCATCTATTAGATTTTTGTTATTGGTTTGGTAAGTTGCAATTTTTAATTTCTTATGTGTTAACCTGCAGAGTAGATATATCATACCAAGAGTAGAGCATGTAAAGTCGCTATTTTTATGGGTTAATATATAGCTTTTCTTGGCTTACTAAGTTAGCATATATTATACCTTTCTGTTTGTATGTGATTGTTCATGATTTCTGATGATAATACAATTGCTTGTTTTGTTTTGTTTTTGTTAGCATATATTACTCTCCAAGACTCAATTGCTTCTTTGTACCATGCAATATTTGTTAGCATATATTGGGACTTCTCTTTTGTGATGATAATACACTTGCTTGTTTTGTTTTTTTTCTTGTCATTGAGTATCATGCAATATATCTTACTCTCCAAGACTCAAGAATTGATTTTGTGGCAATATGTGTAAAACTCTCACGATATGAAATGGCTTATATGCCAACAAGGGCATGCAGCTCTGCAAGTTTTATGTTGGGGTATTAGTAAGTCTGCCAAAATGCTTCTTTGTACTAGTTTGTCACGCGCAAACCACTAGTTTTATAGGATTTTGTTACCGCTAACAATTTCTCCTGTGACTTTTTCTCGAGTTTGGTCTATGTTCCATTCATTTAACTGTGATTGACAATCTTGACAAAATCGCATGTGCGTTGAGTGCACGTCTTGATAATGAACATAATTACATAACTTGACACACCTGTAGTACCTCAACTATGTAATCGCATCATCACCGTTGTTATGAGTCGATTATTGACTTATCGTCCCATTATTGCAGTAACATTCTAGATTCCTAGCAAATAAGATTGTTTCAAGGCGGATGCATTTTCACGAAAATTGTAGGTTGATGCAGCAATAGAGCTTTTCTTGAAAAACAAAACTCTTTTGCAAAACTAGGGAATATGTCTGTTTCAAGGTGTCCTAAGATAGTAGCTCTTACATAATTACATTTGGCTTTGAGTGTTGCTTTTCATGTGTAGGGTATCTTAAATATAACCCACCTGCATCCCAATGTTCGAGACACCTTACTCATTTCAGGCATAGTATGGTTTCATAGTATGGTTTTGTTACTGATGGTATTTCAACATGTTACTGATGGTATTTCAACATGTTTTATGTATGAAGTAGATGGACAACCTAGTCACCCTATATCATGGAGGCAATGTGACAAGTGATGATTATGAAAATGTTCGATTTGTTGAAATGCAAAGGGTGCCTCTGATATTCAGTAATAGGCCGTCGTTTAGTGAGTTGGTTGCGAGGGCCCGGGAGGAGTTACATTGTCATGCAAACGAGGAGAGTATCACAGTTGAGGGGTTACTTCACTTCGGTTCGAACCCAATATGAAGCAGACTTGTGCCACATATTTGTGCCGAAGCAGAGCTCAAACAGAAGCATCGGCAGTTGACCTTTACAATTATTGCCAAGTCATTGTGTCACATAGTAAAGGGAGAACCCAATATGAAGGTGAAGACACTTGCTGGGATTGTTAAGGAGAAATTTGGATACGAGATAAGATATGGGAAAGCATGGAGGGCAAAGCAACGCATCTGGAAGATGATATATGGGGACTGGGAAGATGGGTACTTGCAGTTGTTAGCACTCTTCAATGCAATCAAAGCGGTTAATCCCGGCATGCATTATGAGTACGTCCCGAAACCGAACGAATGGACTCAAGATGGGATGCAGATATTCTTCCGTGCTTTCTGGTGCTTTGCTCAATCCATCGAGGCCTTTCGGCATTGTCGTCCCGTCTTCTCCATTGACGGTACGTTTCTTCTTGGCAAGTACCAGGGCACACCGATAGCCATTTCTGTGCGCAGATAACGCGTTGGTTCCTTTGGCGTTTGCTTTGGTTGAGAGGAGAACAAAGACGGTGGGGATGGTTCATGCGGCTCGTTCGGAGGCACGTGGTCGGCCCGGTAGGGAGGTTGGTGTCATATCGATAGACACCGGGGCATACTTGCCGTCCAGACAGAGCGGATACCGGGTATCGACTTTGCACCACCGTTGGTGTACTCGGCATCTTCTGAGAATCTACTCCGTAAGGATGGTGCGAAGGATAACTTTCATCCGCTCGAGGAGGTCGCTCGAATGCTTGAGGTCAAGTTCTTCCGGAGAAGTTGGAGCGACTTAATCATCGCAACAAACTCGGAAGGTAGACGGTGGTTGACGGGATTGATGAGAGATGTCGACAAATGGACAAGGGCTCATGACGATGGTGGTGGAGGTACGAGTTTCAAACAAGCAACATGGCGAATCCTTCAATAATTTGCTTAGGGGTATACGTGGTATGCTGTCAATGCTATCGTATCCTTCACCTTTACAAGCTTGTTGCTGGTTCAACGAAAGACACGCACATGCAATGGC
Organism: Melocanna baccifera; assembly: GCA_036346265.1. Lineage (NCBI taxonomy): Eukaryota > Viridiplantae > Streptophyta > Magnoliopsida > Poales > Poaceae > Melocanna > Melocanna baccifera. Next base: position 14,731,458 of record CM070706.1, on the reverse strand, counting down.
GCTCTGAGTAAACAAGTGAGATGGACGCCAAAACCGGCGGCACCTTGAAAAGGCAAAGGCGAGGGCTGAGGCACATGAGGTACATTGTTTTGACAACGCCACGGGCACTTACGAGGTTGTAGAAAGGGGTGGTACAATGACCGATGGAGAGCTCCGGCCGACGAGGAGGCATAAGGTTGTCCTTATTGCTTTCTCATGCACATGTGGTAAAACTGAGGCAGTACCACTTTCCATGTTCTCATTATGTGGCAGCAGCAAGGCATCGCAACTTTGACTACGAGAGAAAGATACCTCGGGAGTTCAGTGTTGACAACCTTGTGCTTACGTGGTCTCCCCGTTTCAAGCCTTACCGGGATGAGGGAGAGTGGCCACCATACATCGGGCCCAAATACATTGCGGATCCGGGTAGCCGTTGGAACAAACGTGGAACGAGGAAGAGGACGAGACACAAGATGGTTATAGATCAGCTTCCAGGAAGAACAAGGCGAGGGAGAGCAACCCCCTTTCTTCCTGACCCCGAGCAGAACTAATGTAGCAGATGTGGTAGACTTGGCCACAATTCACGCACATGCCATTGGCCACTTAGTCAGGTGCGAGTGCTTGTTGTAAGTTATGTTTCATATTTCGTCTAGTTGTTTCCATAATTTATAAATGTTAAAATTTTTGTTTACTTCTATGTTGGACTGACAAATTCTAATTTTTTTTGTAGGATGGCGCAATCGCACTGCTAGACCCGTACTCGAGGAGAACCACCAGGGCGGCTCACCGCGGAGGATGGTACTGCCTTCATCACTTCTTGTCGATTAATGATTTATGTTGATGGATTAACTAAAAAATTTGTGTATTCTATACAGGAGCTGCCCATCCTTCGTCCTCGAACCCATGACGGGTTCCTGGACATGCGGTACGACGAGAGGTACACTCCCTTCCTGGAGAGGGCTGGCCTAGACGTCATCTCTTACCAGGTTCGCCGTGGGTTGCCCAACTTCAACCCCCCAGCCATCACTGCACTGGTTGACAGGTAGCAAGAAACCAAAATCTTGAATGTGTATACTTTGGAGGGAACAAGAATAGCATCGCAGGAATCGCATATCATCAACAATTCTGCGATCAACCGTAACAACACATTAAACAGGGGCATTTGTGTATACCTTTCACTAGTATGGGAGCCGATTTGAAAAAGTAGGTGAACTGTATTTTTTCTAACAGCAATTACTCAACACAATAATTTCTCCCAATAGACTCAAAACTAAGTAATGATCCAATTATCCAAAACTATGCAAAATCACCAAGGTAAACAGCACAGGGGAAGCTGACAGAGAGAAGAAATATTTACATATTGGCAACCCGTCCCAAATTAAGCGGTCATCATCTGGCTGAGCCAAATGCTGCTGCTACATTCCCAGCATAGAAGAGGAACCATCCAAAGATCCCAAGGGGGATTTTTGCCCTTTTAGGTTTCAGCAGCTCGGCGCCAAGACCCACGGCGCCGACCTCGGCGCCACGACCCACGGCGCCGACCTCGGCGCCACCACGGCGCCACGCATGCCGGCACACTGGAGCGGGTACGCGAACTCGGCGCCGTGTCCCACGGCGCCGAGACGTTTTATCTCGGCGCCGTGTCCCACGGCGCCGACCTTTGGGTCCAAAAATGAAATTAAAACTGCCAAGGGTCTAAATGTGAATATTTTTCAAAAAAAGGGCTAAAATAGAAAAATTTCGGACTTGGTGTTGGGGAGGAAATGGACCGAGTGACCGACCAGTGGGCGCGTCACGTGTGGTGTGGGGGCTTGGGCTGTGGCTAGTACAGTAAGATATCCGCTCGGGTAAAACTCGAATTATAGAATATCAAATCCATTCAGACAGATATAAACCATACTAAATCCATCTATAACTATCTAAATACTATACTGAATCTGATCGAATATCAAACCGTTTTACCAATTGTGGTTCCAATCAGATTTAATATCACATGGATCAGAAAAAAAACCAATCCATTTGCACCCTTAGAAGGCAGAAAAGGGGAAGAGGAGTGGGCTAGGCGGGGCATGAGCTGGATTGTAAGAAAGAGGAGGAAAAAGAAAGAAGGAATTGAGATGGGTCATCCCAAATTTCAAATTCAAATTCACACTTTTGGATCATATTTTTAGATTCATTTTTATTTGCTTTTCCATTACATGATTTTAACCCTAGGTTTTGTATTTTATTTATTGACTTTGCAAAATTCAAGATTCGACAAAGATTCAATGAAAATATGGAGAATAACAAAACACATCAAAAGTTTTTAAATTTATGCATTTTCATGTATTTAAATTGTATCACCAAAAATTAGGATATTACAGTGGCCATCAATTAGCATATCCCAGAGGAGATGCTTTTTCTACTAACTGAGAAGGAGACAGACAAAGACGCGTGGAAGATATTGAAGATGATACACCAAGTGCTAATCGTGTGAAGGAGGTGAAGGTGCAAACCCTCTAGGCAAAGTTCGAGGTTGTCCACATGAATGAGTCGGAGTCGATTGATGACTTTGCAATTGTTGACCAAAAAAGGTGGAGGAGTTGTACACAGTGAAGAAGTTCTTGCACGTAGCCCCGTGGAAGTTCTTGTTGATCGTGTCAACGATTAAACAATTTGGAGACCTAAAGACAATGACTATCGAGGAGGTCATCAGTCGTCTTAAGGTATATAAGGAATACACGCACGACAGTAGTGACAATGTCGATGAATAGGTCTTGTAGACCCACGCTAAGTAGGAGGTCAGATCATTGAAATGTAGGAATTAGAAATTTATAAGGCAAAAGTGAGGAGCTATAATTGTAACGATTATGTGCACTTCGCTTCAGAATTTCACATATTGAAGAAGAAGAAGAAGAAGAAGAAGAAGAAGAAAGCGTCTCTTGCTAAAGCTCTCGGTGACGATGAAGTGGCCTTGTTGTGATGATGCATGAAGCAAGCATGTTGAGTCAAGATTAAGAGGGTGAATGTGAGTTTTAATCTTATATTAGTTTATATGTTTAGTTGATGTGTTTAAATAGAGTCCAAGATGCAGTTTGAGTCCATGTCTGTTCGTGTGCATGTAGCCTAGGTTGAAGTTTAGACCAGCTTGGAGCAAACTGAGTACGTGTAGGGCAAGCTGAACTTAAGTCCGATTGACACACGAACTCGAGTCTAAGTTTGAGTCGTTGTGTACTAAGCCTATGTAATATGGATGCATGCTCTGTTTTAGTAGACGAAAAGGTGAGCAAGAAATGGTGTTAGTTGCGCCGCATCACAAATATTATTCTCTTTGTTGTGTTTGCTTTTTCGGCACCGTACCTGTGTGCTCATTCTGTTGAAAGCTAAACATTCTTGAGTGACATCTAAATATTGTGATTTCGGTGATGCTAGGGAAAGCCGGAGACCGTGCCACCAGCAACCACCGGTGCGCGTCGAACGTACGTCTCCCCGCCGATTTCGATCGTCTCGTCCGCTCTTGCTTGTTCCACAGTAGGTTGGCGAGATCCTTTCGCGGGCCAAGACTTCAGCAGCACCACGGCAGGGCGCAGTCGTCGGTGTCCTCCTTGTCGCTTCTGTGGTGGTGACGGTGAAATAATTTGAGGTCCATCTCATATCAGTACAATCCGTTTCGGTGAAATAATTTGGCACATGGCTCCTCTGACATCTTATATTAGCTTGCTCTTTTCATATGTTTAAATTTTCTTTTGTTTACAAAACAACGAGCGGTGTGTTTATTTTAGCTTTTAAGCCAACTTCTGCTTCTAATTTCTGTTTTTTTACTATTCAGTAATTTTATCTTTTTTTGATTTTTTAAAGATTTTTTGACTTTTCTTATTTTTTCCGTATTTCTTTGCATTGTCCGTGACGAGCTAACATATTTTTTTTTCTATTTTTATATTTTTTTAAATTTAATTATGACAAATAAGTCAACTCAGCTATATTAAAAAATAAGTTAGCTACAGTAAAAAAACTATAAGTCAACGCCAAACTGAACGCTATCTTACTGGATTGACTGCAAAATATTTGCTGAAGATGTGCAAGGTTCAGTTGGTACATGGTAGTGAAAATACATGCATGTTAAACTCACCAACTCAACTCTGTTTTCAAGTCTGCAAAACTCCAGTTATGCCTGTCTCTCTCTCTCTTTTTTTTTTGAAACAAAGGTTTATGCCTGTCTTGTGTGGAACAGTTTGGTATTATTGGACACAAGCAAAAATAAATCACAACGCCTAACAAATAAGACCATGTATGCAATATTTTTTACTTGTAAGAACTTGGGCAAAGAACAGTAAACTTGTTTTCAGTTACTCCAAACCATCAATTTCCATGACCACTTTCAGATTTCAGGAGAAGCGGAGAACTCCACGCACGCACTGCCTGTTAGAACATAGGTGTAGGTTCATATTGTGACGAGTAAACAGACAAGTGTTTTTATGTCAAGGTGCATTGCTATGCGATGGTTGCTTTGTCCGGATGTGTGCAAGTTAACTTGATGGACAGAAACGTTACGGTGATAGAAGATGGACATAAGAGGCATGAAATGTGCCATGGAGTCCGGTGGATGTCGAGGACGTCATGAGAAGCTTAAGAGGCTTTGCCGGAAAAGAGCGAGTGCACGTCTGGAGCACATGCGCGCAGTAGGAAGCGACCAGGCGTCCGTGCAGCGATGACTAGTTCGACGCATTTGACCAGCGCGGACGCTCGACCAGTGACCAGTGGCGAGCGTGAAGCGCGGCGGGCGACCAGCAAGTGTGCGAGAGCGCGAGGCAGCGGGCGCAGCTGCAAGCAGTACTGCATGCGGCTCGTGTGCAAACAGAGAGTTCGTATCGGAAATAGTTTCCGTGTACAGGTTGGCCGGAAATAGTTTCCGTGTACAAGTTGGCTAGTTGAGTCCCTGTATCGCCGCTCACGACGGTTTTTTTTCGACGGCAGCGGTGAACTTTAGCTTCTAAAGTATGTAGCATTTTTGTCCTGTAGTATTTTTTTTGTTTTTTTTGGTATTTTTATGTTTTATTTTTTTCGTATTCCTTTGTATTATCCGTGATAGATTAGCATACCGCTTTTATTTTTATATTTTTTAAATTTAATTATGCCTAATAAACCAACTCAGCTACAGTAAAAAATCAGTCGGCTACAGTAAAATTTCAACTAAAAGTCAGAAACCATCACTATTCCAAACGCTATCTCGAGTTAGTGCTATCCCATCAGAACTAGTCTATTTGGTTAAGATTTTGTGCTCTAGTTTGACTACAATGTACGTGTATATAAGTACATGTATTAGCCCTTGTGGCTGGATATGGATTAAGGAGTGCTAATTAGAGAGGCTTGCGTTACGGAAGGCAAAAATTCTTGAGAGGCCAGATTTTTATAATACACAGAAAAATCCGTCCAGAGCTAGAATTTGAAGGATTCATTACTACAGAGAATATCATATTAGATGTCTCATCACAGAGAGTTCCTTAATCCATCAGTATTGCAATTATCACAAACAATTTTACATGTGTGACCATCTATGTTAGTAACAATAGATAGAACCGTCTATGATACATAACTATCACAGATAGTTTTTTTTATTAAGAACCATTTATAAATTATCATAGACAATTCTAATAAATTTTAGATGTAGAACGAACTATCACGGACGGTTATATGTACCAATCGTCTATGATATGTTGATTATCATATACAATTGATATATATAACCGTCTGTGATAGTTGACATATTACAGACGAGTTTTTGGTCGCAACTTTCTATGATAGTCGGCCTTTATAGATGGTATACAAACCGTCTGCGATAATTATCTGTTATCATAGACGCAAAAATTCAGACGGTTCAGAAACCGTCCATAATGAGGATTTATAACCGTTTGTGTAATCCTTTGTATGGTAGTGATTGTTCTAAGAAGATTTTTCAATAGAAAATTTGCGTTTGAGGTGTGAAAATCTCTGATGTTCTATTCGTGAGTTTTTGCTGTTCTTTATCTGAATTCAAATTGATCTTTCGTTTGTTTGTTCACTTCAGACTAGAGTTATTCACTCGTTAGTTTTCTTCTGTTGTTTACTCTGGATTGAATAGTATTAGTGTTTTAGGGGGTGATCGGAATAGCGATAGCTTTTGGTTTTTGCTGAAAAAACACTGTAGCTGGTTGAAAAAACACTATAGCTAAGTTGGTTTATTGAGTATAATTAAATGTAAAAAAAATATAAAAAAAACTGAAAACAAAAAACAGGAAAAAAAGTATAAGTAAATTTAAAAAAAAACAAAATTTTTTTACTGTAGCAGGTACTATAGTACCTACTACAGTGTTCCTGCCGCCCACCGCCAGCGACAGGAAGCCAAACTGATTGCCCCTTAGGTGTTCGGTATTGCTGTTTCCAGTAGATACGATTAATTTTTGTCAACGATTCATTCCCTCTCCATTGATTCGCAATCCCCAATCCAACACTGCCTATTATTGCAACATTAATTTTGGCGATATCATGTGGCAGGTCTTTAAAATTATCCCACTCGGGTCCTCTGTACATCCATGCCACTTTTGACTTGCACTTGTGAACAAGAAAACTGTAATACCCCGGCTCAATTCTTGAGCCCAGAATACTATCACGATCCTAAAACTGTACCATCACATCTATTGCTGTTGAAATCCAGCAGCAACTCCTCTACTCCACTCAATGACATGAAAATCACACATACTTACCGGTGAGCGTTGATGCATCAATTCTCAATTACCAATTACCAAAAGAGACATAATCCACACTATCCAAGATATTACCAATAAGACACAATTTTAATGCCAACTATCCGAGCATACTACTAAAGTTGGAACATGACAACTAGAGGTGGTTTGTGAATTACTGTCGCACGTGGAAATAAACGTGTGCTACTTCCGCCTATGCATGTCGCCTTCAGCTTGCACCTAGAAAATCAACAAAGTAAGAGTGAGTCCAAAAACTCAGCAAGTACACAATCAAATAATGGCGACAACCTAGCAATTTGACAAACCCTGATATCTGGGAGCGGTATGACAATCTCTGTAACCGTCAGTAAACCACATGTCTGCAAAACAGTAATTTGAACTCTGCAACTATTCCACTGGCTCTTGTCTCTTTCATGCAGTGCAATACAATGCAATGCTATGCACCTCCAAATGTATCTTATACTGGTATAATGGAGTTGTTTCACCCACTGGTGAAACCCCTCTACCTCCATTCCTGAAGATGCCTTGCCGAAGAGAGCTTCTCATAGAAGCTATGGTTCACCCTTTTGGTAGGACTTTCTGTACGCGTATACTTCTCACCTATCTTTGTAGGACTTATAAATGCTCAATGCAATTGCAACATTCTTCAAATGTTGATACTCAATCATAAGTATCATTTCATAACATACGGTAAATACATGGTATAAGAGAATAAATACCGATAATGCATTCTCAAACCATTATTCCATTATGCACTTGCCTGTTAATCTGACAGACGATGTGTGGACGACCAAATCTGAACCGTCATCTGTACAACTATCAAGCCACCTCAACACATCATAGCAATACAGGCACACATTCTAATGACGGCGTTTTTACGCACAAACTAACACATGCTACACTTTTCACTAGATATCGTTCCACTGTTCTGGGTGCTCAAACGACCGTGTCTTTTGAACCCAAGATATAATATAACAAATATTCTAGGTTCAGTAATCTGCATAATTCTACTCACATATTTCTGGTTACCATGATTTAAATATTACGTCATCTAAAACACCGATCTCAGCCCGAAGGTTGTGCTATCCTATACCGGACTACGGTCATCTTAAGGTATAAAATCCAAATCATACTACTGAATTCAGCATTCCAGCCTTCTGTAGAGCTCTAGCAAGAGCATATGTTAATTAGTCCACACTAATTAACCTATACTACTTAATCCATACTAATCGTTCACTGTCCTCAGAGACCATTTATACTAATTAGGCATATGCTAATTAGCCTCCACATAATCACCTGCATTTCTCAACCATTTACCTGCACTAACCACTCACTAATCAATTGGTCGATCACATATGCACCGACATAACAACACATGGTCATTGCCCTTCACTAGCTCTATACATACATCGGCCACAACCCCTTCGCTCTGCACGTAAATCCCAACGACAAGTCGTGTTCTAACCATTCAATACATCTGTCTCGCTAATTGATAATTCTGTCTCTACAAAACTCAATAACCAAGTAAGAAAAAGGAATCGAGGCGTTACCCTAGCTCCGATTGACCGGATCGGGGCTCCTTCTCCCTTGTTTTTTTTGTCTTTTCTTCTCTCTTTTCCTTTTCTTTCCTCACAGCAGCACCTTTTTTTTTGTTTTTTCTTCCCTTCGGTCGGTCGGCCTCCCGACCGCCTACTTCTTCTCTCTTCCCTCCCCTGTCCTCCTTTCTTCCTCCGAGCTGGTGGCTAGCTCCTCTCTCATGGCCGAATCTTCCCCTCTTCTCCTCCTCCCGGCCGGCTAGGTCCCCTCCTCACATCTAGTTAGCTCTCCCCTTTTTACCCCCTCTCACGTGACGCCGCAGCTAGGCGGTGACGGACCATGGCCGGCGGAGTGGTGCCGACTTAAGGGCACCGACGGCCTACAGAGGCGCGGCACGTGTCGGAGAGTCACAGACGACGACGTGACAACAAGAGGAGTGGCGACAGCAGCCTGTGGAGGGAGATAACGACGTCGGTAATCGTCAAGAATGCGACGTGCTGGAGGACGGCGAGCAGCAGCAGCAGGGGAACTGTCACGGCGAGGCTCGACCGGAGGAACGGCAACAAGCCGGGGAGCGACGGCGCCGGCGGCTGGGGCAGCGGTGCAAGGGGAGGCGCCCAAAAGACTAGCTCGAGGGAGGAGGAGTAAATCGATTTCTCCTCCTCCTCCTAGCCTTTTATGGGGGGGTGGGGGTTTTGGACTGGGCTGGGCCGAAGCCAGTCCATGTATGACAAAGATGATCGAAAACAAGAAGTCCGATCGAATTAGGGTAATTTTCCATAAAAATGCAAGGTCAAGACATGAGTCCCTATTGTCTTGCACTTGTGAACAAGAAGCCCGATCGAATCAGTTCTATGCTGTTTAATTTTCTATAAAGATCAGCCCTGATCGTTTCGACTTTTTCGGCTTCAGCTTCTAGCTTTAGCTCTTTTTCACTATTCACTACACTATCCACTAATTCAGCTACAGTAAAAAAAGCCAGCTACAGTGAAATTTCAGCCAAAAATCAGAAGCCGTCGCTAAAACGATCACCACCTATGGTTGCGTACCTCAAGGCTGCATGGCAGTTTTGCATACATTCCCAATACCTCCCGAGCCTACATGCACGCTTGATTTCATGCAACCCTTTGCCCGAACTCTCCATGGCTCCAAGACGAAAAACCTTTCGCACTTGATCCATGTTGAAAAGTCCGCTTGCTTCCCTCGTATGTGCGCGCGCGCGCCATTGATACATCACACCTCCTATTTATTGATCTGAACATGACCCACAACGTTTGATTCGATTTTGTGAAATAATTTGGCATATGGGTCCTCTGCCACCTTGACCCACAAAAGTTGAAACAATAACTAGTGGAACTACTCTTCGTACCCTCTCTTTACTCGTGTTCATTGATCAGTCGTCCATGCAGACCGACGTGAGATACTATGCAGAGTTTTTCTTTTTAACCGAGTTTTCGTGTAATGTCTTTTTCAGATTTTTTCTGTGTAATGTTGAGATTACTAGTTAGTATGAAAATATTTGTTGGAGATGCGCCAGATTCTCTTATGAGTGGAAATAGGATTTTATAACTAAGTCGAGCTCACCATTTACAATGGTGTATTTTACGTGAGATCTACTATGGACCAATGTCACAAACCTGATAGTCTGATACTACTGGAATATTGGACTGCAGTAAACACCGGTCTCTTTGATAAGCAAACCTAATGAGGACATCTCAAAATCCTCAGTATTTTATAACATCATTGAGCTTGAATCATAAGACAGTATGTGTAGTTTTTAATTGAAATTCATGAGAAAAAGTTTCATATACGGCACGTACTGTAGCTGCTGGAACAGGTTTTACAGCTTCGCATATATTCCGTATGCTTCCCAAGCCTACAGGTTTCACGCAATTTCCTAGCTCGCACGATATCTTGGAATCTCCAAGAAATACCTTAAGCTTCTGCACTTGATACATGGTGTCTTCTCCTTACATAGTTACATAACTATAACCGAATGACTCCACTCATGTACATGTATGCGCGCGCGCACCTTCTATACTATCTCCAAACTATGGGTTTGGACTGGGCAGCTACTTTAGCTTATCATTTTCTGCTATAGTAATTAGTTTTTAAATAATATATCTTTTCAAGGTAGGGTTTTCAAGTAGATTATGGTAGACACTACACTAAGTTTAGACATATTGGTTAAAATCACATGCGATTATTTTTCTCTACGTACTATCTCTCACGAACAGCCAGAATTCAAAAAGCATAAACAAAAAGCTACAGTCATGGCTCAAAAGAACCCACCCTATATATTGGCCTGCACTTAATTAACCGTGTCATCATGTCAGTAAGATTCACTACTCCTGTTATTTCATTTTACACATGGTTTCTCCGCTTACTTAGCTCACAAATGTTGGAAGAGCTATAGCTACTTTTCATACCCTCTCTTCACTCGCTGAATTGTTTGCGCGATTGCACGGCAAGATGCTACAGTATATACATTTGTACTAGGAGTTGTGCAAGATGAACAAAAAAAATATTTGGTAACTATGTGCAACAGTGCAAGGTTCGTCCTCGCAAAAAGAAAAATCAGTGCAAGGTTCAATAGTTAAAATACATGTCACGTGCTCAACTCCCCATAAAACTCTGTTTATTCATGTTTTAGTCGTACAGACCAAATAGATATTATTGGACTTAAGCAAAAGAAAAAACATCCACAGTGCCTAACAAATATGATAATGCACACAAGATATCTCAACTGCAAGAACTTGGGCACCGAACAATTTAGAAAAAAAGAAAATTATCTTTTGTCTATAGTCGTTTTCTACTAAACGCAAGGAACACAAGTACTTTAACATTACCACTAAAGATTTGTTTGGATATACAAGGATATGACCTAAGCCCTTCGGATGGATAGGATATTTGAACTAAAAAATCTCTTTTAATTAGAATGTTTGAGTTTAATAAAAAAAAGACTATGCTAGTCAAGAGACTACCACGTACGGAGGCCTTTCTTTTCTCTCATGCCAATTGATTAGTTCTCTTGTAACAGAAGGGCAATTTAGCTTTTAACTGCTCAGCACCATCAGTTTCCATGGCCGCTGTCAGATTCACAGGAGAAGCGAGGAACTTCACACGCACTGCCTATTATGAGGATTTCTTCAAGCGTGAACTTTTCAATCTGCTCTATATCTCTCTACTCTTTAAAACAAGTTACACTGAACGCTTCAATTTTTGTGATGTAAGTGGTAGGTTACTGAAATTGCACCACTCTCAAACTGTGTTGGACGGTGCTTCTGTACCTCCAGTTAACATGCTCAATATTTGGCACTCTGCAGGGCATTACACTAGTAAAAGATAGGCTCCAATCAGGTCAATGCTGTTTTAATTTTCCATTAAGAAATGCAAGTCTAAGAGTTATAATGAGTCACATACCGTTGCAAAATCCATGGGCATGACGATTTCACATATATTCCCTATGCCTCCCAAGCCAACATGCACAAATGGTTCATGCAATCCTTTCCTCAAAATAGTCATGGCTCCAAGAGAAAATGCCTTCCGTAATTGATCCGTGTGCCTTACCCTTAACAGCAGCCACAGTTGGCTCACTTCTCTTGTGTGCACACCTTTGGTATATCCCATCTCCAATTTATTGGTGTAAACTTGACCACATCGTGATGTCAGTATGATTTTATTTTGTGAAATAAATAGGCACATGGCTCCTCTACAATCCTTAACTCACAAAAGTTGAGAAAACAAGTCGAACTACTCTTTGTATCTTCTCTTTACTCAAGTTCATTAATTAGTTGTCGATGCATCACTCAGAAGGCGATATTATGCAGAGAATTTTTTTTACCAAGATTCTGTGTAATGTTGAGATAACTAGTTTGTGACACAGAAATTGGCTCTGAAGTTTATCAATATTAGTTCTTTTTTTTTGTGAGAGACCATACGAGCGCAGAAATCTTTGTTAGAGATACATGCCAGATGTAAACTTAATAGCCTTATAATATTAAGTTGAGCTCACCATTTACAGTTGTATGCGTTCGGGCCTGCGCAACGCGGTGTATAAGTCTGAACTTTTTCTTCTGAAAAATATAAGCCTGAACTAATCCAGTTACTCATTATTAAGTGAATAAATCCTAACCATTCACTTAAGGAGGTTCGCTGTTTTCGGCCTATCAAGATGCTGGCTAGCGGTTATCACATATGCATGCATACCATGAAGCAGTTAATGGTCGATCTCGTAGTGAAGACTTCATGTAGGAGTTTCTTCAACCAAGCACTGCGATATCGCTGAACGTCGTAGTTCGTAGGCAGACAGCACTAGCAACTTTGGTCTATCAAGCGGCAGTTTCAGAAATCATCCCACTAGGACATTTTTCAGAGCCAGCGTTCTGTTTCCCCTACACGACACTTGAAATTGTCAGACAGGCTCCTTACATGCTTAAGCTAGAGAACTAGAGGCTTGATTGTCAGACAACTTCTGCCAGTTTTAATTGAAATTTCAAATCTAAAAGTTTAAAATGTATTACGTACCGTTGCAGCCTCATTGTCCATCATTGTTTCGCATACATTCCCTATGCTTCCCAAGGCTACATACATGGATCGTTTCACGCAATTTCCTAGTTCGCACCATCTCTTGGTATCTCTGGGAAAAACCACCTGAATTTGATATATGGTGCCTTCTCCTTACATGCCTACAACTGAATGCCTACCTTCTCTCTTATCTCCGATATATATTGGCCTGCACTTATTTAAACACGTCATCATGTCAGTTCAGGACGATCCAATTCTGTGATTTCGTTACACACATGGTTCCTCTGCCATCTTAGCTAGTCCACAAAATGTTGAAACATGAAACAACTAAATCTACTCTTCAAACCCTCTCTTTACTCACGTTTATTCTAAAGGATTGCGCGTAGACTACGAAAGCAGAAAATAAAACTTTTTTACCGCGCACACAAGGACATCATGCTAAAAAAGGATCATGGATCATTACCTCTAGACGCGTAGTGCAGCGGAAGAAGAGTTGGAGAAACCGATCCAACCACGCGCGTCTAGGTAGTAGCGGAATTAGCCGATCGTCTCGAACAGATCGTCTCCTCCACGCGATCAACCACACCACGAGCGGATCCAATCTGTAGGTTATTGACGCCGATCAACACCGCAACGAGCAGCGCCTCCACCGGTATCCACACGTCCGGGGCTGGAACACCGATCGCGAATGTACTAGCACTCGTGAACAGCTAGGGTTTGGCTCGGGAGGTGGCGGCTTGGGTTATGCTAGATGTTAACAGGGACGAATCCCCTCAGCCCCTCGCCTCCATATATATAGACCTCCTCACGTGGGCCTTGCGGACCGAGACCCAATAGGAGTCTATTCGAATCTCTATCCGAATTGAGCCCACATTCGAATCATATTCGAATTAGTGTTCCAACCCGTTAAGCGTGCGACCCTGTAGGTTCACGTATACTTGGTCGTGACTCAGAAACGCCTTTCCGGTCACCCTGTTAATAGCGGCCTCTAGTAAGATATATTAACCCCAAAGTATGCGTAAAGATCATATCGGCTGAACCTGTAATGTTCTCATGTACGAATCTCTTTGCCTCATGATATAGATTGAGCTCAAGGCGAGACCTGTGTCATCCTCTTAATAACTCAATTACTCTTTCGATTCCGTGATGGATTATAAACTTGTGATTGACTTCTCAATCACCTTGGTATGGCCATACACTTTCATAATCCATTACATCGAGGGGCCCAGAGATATCTCTCCATAAGGAGGGGCAAATTCTATCTTGATCATTCACATCCCACTACATGTTTCATGGTAAATCCGAAGACTACTTTTATGACTACCCAGTTACGGAGTAGTGTTTAGTAGTCCCAAAATAAGCTATTACGCATGTTGGGAACCATGATGATCCCAAGTCTAAGGATTATACATAAACACTACTTGAGACCAACTGATGACACATGAAATCTCTGCAGTGTCTCATGGCAGGTCTATCCAACATATGTTCACTAACACATGTCCATATTATTGATTTGGTATCACCATACCATGATCCATGAGACATAATCATCAATCAATACATATGCTGATCTTTATCTTTGAATCATATTTGTTCCTCATATGATATATGATCAGGGATCATTTAGAAATAGCAACATTTTAGCATTAAGAGTCTTATGAATAAGTCACATACTCATTGATCAATAATGATAATGTCTATTTCAAGGAACAAAGTAATGTATCATAAACATAGTATGTGATATATACAACATCTTCATGTTGCCTCTAAGGTATATCACTAACATATTCATGATCAATCGGTCATGCATGATACTAGGAGTTCGGAGACATGTATAATAATTGGGAGATCATTTTTAACTTTCTTAAATTTCAGTACTAATATACACAAAAGTAACTATTTTTTAGGATGAAATAATCTAAACCATACTCCCCATCCTATCATATTCAGTAGTAGGTAAAGCTGTGCAACAGTGCAAGGTTCAACAGTGAAAATACGTGCACGTCCAACTCACCTACTCAACTCTGTTTTCACTAGTCCATGTAAAACTCTGTTTATACTTGCCTTTAGCTGTGTAGTCCAATCAGGTATTATTGGACACAAGTAAAAGAGAAGACATCCACAGTGCCTAAGAAATAAGGCAATGCACAAGATATTTCAACTGTAAGAACTTGGGCAACGAACAGCTGACTAATCGTTCCTACTAAATGCAATGAACATTAGCACTTTGACATTACCACTAAGCTGGTTTGGATACTACTAGGTGCTTCATGATGAGTTCCATTATGACAGAAGGGCAACGTGCTTTCAGCTGCTCAAAGCCATCAGTTTCCATGGCCGATTTCAGATTTTCAGGAGAAGCGAGGAACTCCACACACGCATCCTTAAGCACGCGACGACGATGCTGCTCTGCCAACGCCAGGGTAGCGGCCACAGTTCTCATGTCAATGTGCTTGCATAGCATGTCCTCGCAGATGAGCTTCAGCCTCTCCAATTTATATTTGTCCGCCGCTGCAAGTAAGCTTTGCGCCATCATTGCTGCCTCTTTGTGCTTCATCTCAGGCAACGCATCGGTGTAGAATGTTGGAACTAATCTTAATCTTGTTATTGATAGTGGTCGGCGTTTGAGTCATGTGTAGTTGGTGTTTGAGTATTGTGTAGTCGGTGTTTGAGTACTGTTGTAGTTGTGAGTAGAGTACTCGTGTGTCGAGTACTGTATAGTCAAAGATCCTAGAGTTGGAGAGCAGTCAGAGACTCTAGAGTAGAGTACTTGTGTGTCGAGCACTGTGTAGTCGAAAATCCCAAAGTTGGAGACTCCGAATTAGAGTACTCGTGTGTCAAGTACTGTGTAGTTGAAGACCCCAGAGTCGAACACTCTGAGGGTTAATATGTGGTTAACCTGAAATTCCGTGAATTCTGATGAACGAAAACACACAATTGTCTATCTCACCACATCAAGATAGATGATGTTGCTGGTCCATGAGGAACAACAAGAATATTGGTAACCGGTAATTTGGTGGATTGCTAACTAGTCGGCTTTCTAACTCCCATGGTAGCACACGGTATAAACCAAACAGCAATAAATTATTTTCACTGAAAATTAACATTTGAGGGTTACAGGGGATGGTATCCAAGGCTTTATATCCTCGTACAGGTCTAACCGGACTCACAACTTGAATTCTATTTTAATTCATAATTTAAATCGAAAGAAAATTTCATTTGTACTTTATATGCAACATGAA
Source organism: Melocanna baccifera (assembly GCA_036346265.1). Classification (NCBI taxonomy): domain Eukaryota; kingdom Viridiplantae; phylum Streptophyta; class Magnoliopsida; order Poales; family Poaceae; genus Melocanna; species Melocanna baccifera. Next base: position 14,715,455 of record CM070706.1, on the reverse strand, counting down.
TTTAGGTTTAATGACTATACGATATACATGAATAGGTAGTATTGGATCCTTATAGTCATTATTCCAATATAGAACAAGATAATATACCTTAATTTCCTACTCAAGAGCGACCACGACTTTACCCTTATGCAACAAATACTTGATAGGTATGCTCATTTTCTCCATAGATAGCTCTATTGTAGTCTTCCTTTCATTTGCAATAGCCGACGATAACCTTTTGGAATCACGTAGATCGTTTAGCATCTATGTTGCTAGGAGAGGAAGATACAAGGAATCGAGCACCTCACCGCAACATAGGACAAGATTTCTAGTACTCGCTAAACACAATAATTAGTGATATGCCGGATATCACCGACATTTATTTTTAAAAGCTATATGTGTTGTGACTTATCACAAATAGTTTACGAATTGTCTATGATAATCACCTGTTATCACTAATGCAATAAAGTCAAACGATTCAGAAACTATCTCTGATAAGGGTTACGAACCATCTATGATAACCCTATGTGTTGCATGAGTTAAAGGGAGCTTCTACAGAGTGTGGATGCTTCGTGGAGAAGCATGGTCCAGAAAAGAGAGGGAACATGATCCATGGGAGAGTGTGAGCGAGATGCATTTGGGAGATGCCTCGTCACCTTGCACTCCTCAATAGTTTCCACATACAACCATGGCCGAGCTCCACGAGGTGCTTGTGTCCGCCGTGCCACGGCCGACGCCTGGGAAGATGAGGAAAACGGCCACGACGACGCCCAAGAAGATGTTGACCCAAACGACGGCGGCGACTAGAACATGAGAAACACCATTATGTCCAAAACCACTTATATTCACATGGGAAACAAAAGTCCAATTTACCCCATCAACTTTTTTCACAAAGGTGTAGTCATGGTTGAAACTTGTGCAAGTTCAATCATAAGCCTGTTATTATTAACCAATGGAAAAGCAGAAAGATCTATACCCCACATTTTGGTGGATTGTGATTATAACGATTTATATTTTATCTAACGGGCTAGATGTTATACAATATATATCAAGTATGGAATTAATCTAAGTGACCAAACATTTTATGTATGATCATAAATATATAATGGCCATATATAAAAAAGTATTCAGCTTAGCCTCGTGAAGTTTGTATTACTAGATTCATCACAGTTTGTGTATATTAATTTTTGCGATTTGTAGCTACATATTACGATGGATATTATCGATCAAAGTGACGCCTAATTAAGAGGGTACACCAATGTGTCCAAAACCATTTATATTCACATGTGAAGCAAAAGTCCAATTTACCCCAAGCAAGCTCAATCATGAGCCTGGTATTACGAGTGGTTTTGCGACGCTAGCGGTGACCACGTAGCAATGGCTTGATATTTTGGCCTTTCTAACGATGACATAGCAAGAGAACCCCGTCCACCTCGTCTTCCTCCTCCCCACTACAAAATAAGAAAGGAAGAAGCACATGGACCAAAGCCTGAACCACTCAAATACCCAATTGCTATTCATCAAACAGTATTACACGAGCATGCCTATTTACATGAGCGTGCTTGCGACAAACCGGAACAGCTCCGAATTCGTCAGATTAAGCCGATCTATGGGCGACGGCACCGTGCATGCATGCGCTCGTGGAATAAGTAATTAAGTCGGTCGATCTCATGGACGTTGCAATTATTTAAGTACAGCCAGCGATCTAGGCAAACGACTAAAAATTTTGAAGCTTACTAATTAAGGCTACTTGCACCAAGCATTATTGTAGTGAAACTAGTCATATATATAGTATTTCAAATTTATTTAGATGGTATATTATAGATGGATGTAATTACACCCGAATCTAGAAAGTATTTTTCATATATATATATATATATATATATATATATATATATATATATATATATATATATATATATATATATATATATATATATATATAGGAAAATCTTTTACACCCGGTGTAATTACATCCATCTCTAATATACCACCTAAACAAATTTAAAATATTCGTTTATCATCTTAGATATACTCGTGTACTAATTATAAGATACTCCAATGTGAATCACATGAAAAAATTGCAAGGGAGCTCATAGTTTTTAGTGTAGTTTGTAAATACCTTTATATACATACATAAAAAGGAGTATGTCAAAAAAAATATACATACCACCTCTGAAAAATTATTCATACCACTAGATGGTCTTAAATACTTATATACTATACGTACATACCCTCCGTTACGCGAGATACTCCCTACAATATACGACATAGGGTGTAATTACACCTGGATTTTTCACAGCCTTCCAAACGTGACTTTGATGATTATATTTTATAGGTTAGTATTCATAATTACTAATAAAATAGTAATAGTATGAAATTATTTTTAACGAAAAACCAAATAATATATGTTTTATATAGCTATTAATGTAGATAGTTTAGATGTATTGGAAAGTTTGACTGTGCTGATTCTAGGACGTTAATTACTTGAAAAAGAATGGAGGGAGTGTATTAATTGGTGACGTGTAAACTAGAACGAACGAGTTCGATCGAGAGGCATAAAATAGAATCGCGATGTGTCTATCATTACTTTGCTTTAGTGCTGAGAGTAAAACCTTATTTTTAGGGTATAAGGAAGGAAATTACATGATATATTCCTCTGCATCGATCAAGTTCTCCAACGACCTCCTCCTCTGGTTCCAGCTCGAGTGATGATAAGTATGTTTTGATGGATCAGGGTAAATTGGCAACATGCTTTAGCCTAGCTCTTTTTAATTTTGTGCATGCTGTGTCTTGTGTCCCCTGTACTTGCTGCCCTTGTATTTGTATTTGGTCGCAACGAAATAAAATGTTCAGGTCGGACCTAGTGCATGCCTAACGCAGTCCGTTCCAAAAAAGAAAAAGTACATGTATATATGTACAACTAAGGAGAAAGGGAAATAAAAAATAATTCTAAGTGTACACGGATAGTGTCCGGAGTAGAGGTGGGCATTGGACCGTGTCGTGCCGGCACGACCCAAGCCCACCGTGTTTCGTACCGTATCTTGCCGTGCCAACTCGGTTCAATCATTCCGTCGTGCTGTGTCGGCCCGTCTTGCCTTTGCCTAGGCCCAGGCACAGCCCAAAGCCCATCGTGCCAGCGTTCGTGCTGTGCCAGCCTACGCCCAGTCCAAAGTAATTATACACGACGAAGGCGGTGGTGATAATGGTGGCGGCGGTCGCCATCTTCATTTCTCTCGTACCCGCCTCGTTAAAAATTAGTTAAAATTAAATTAGTTGTGTGAAAACATAGGCACATAAATATTTCAAGAGAAAAGTAACAACATGCGTACAATATACTAGTCTTGTGATATACATATGTGCTTGCCAAATAAAGATATATACAGAATGTGATCGTATTGTATGTTGTATATTTGTATAAATACTAAAAGTTTACCGGAGAGAGTATAGAAATTGCAAGTATGCCTTTCCTTGATGTTAGGAAGATCCTAAAGTTTGGAACTGCTACTGTATACGTTAAATCTCAAACCAACAGAGTGGAAGAACAATGAAATCAACAATAGTTGCATGCAAAAAGAAAAATAGTGTCATTCGGTCAAGCACCTTGTCCGTACCTCACCTGTGCTCCCCGTGCCATGCTGTACCACCCAACAGGCCAACTTTCCAGACCTGACTCGGCCCGCTGTTCGTAATGTGCCAGCACGACCCATCACGTGGCGTATCCATGCTGTGTTTGGGTCATGCTGGGTCAGCCAGACCTTGGATTGGTCCAAAATAACTTAGCCCAACTCCTATCTCTAGTCCGAAGAACATCTAGAAGGTTAACTGATGGAGTAGATTAATTGATACTTTCGGCCTGTCCACTTGATCGAAGTCAATAATATATATGCATGATGTGCAAATTTGTACACGTGCATGTCAACCTCTTTAAGAATTGTTGTTATGGAACTCTCTTGTGCTAATTAATTCTTGAATCTAGCACGTACTTCCTCCATGGTATAATTTCGACACACGTACCTAACAGTTATATTATTTAAATAATATTTAATAAAATTAGATTATATTTATAAAGAGTAGTATCATGTCTATCAATCACTGTATAATTCTATTAATATTACTTAAATAATATGCTACTTACATATACATACCGACCTTATATTTACTAGATGGAGAGAGTATATAACAAATAAAGGTGAGATGTGTGGCTTTGTGTATAGTGAGATTGAAAGACTAAATATGACAATAGAGAAGGGTGAATGGTGTCAACTCTAATTTTTGTCAACTCTAATTTTTCCTTAAGTATTCAAGATTCTATACTCAGACACCTACAGAGGTGTAGAACATAGAATCTCCAGCTAAAAATCAATTCAATTGGCCCAAATCAACAAAACTTTAATCCTAACCCTTTCTGGTAGTCTGGCCGGCCTCCAAATAGCAATCTGACCGCCCCGGACGGTCTAACCGACCTTATAATAGCAGTCTGACCGCTGCTATAGTAAAATTAGGGCAATAAATAGTGTTTTGAGCCCAATTTCAAATCCAGAAATCAAGAGAACTTTTGATCTGTAGATCCAAATGATATGAAATTTTGCATGGATCTTCTCTAGATTATTGTGAACTTATTCTAACAAACAATTATGAAAATCATGGCCAAAGATGGGATCTTTTTCAGTTTGTTGGAAGGTTGCACCAAAACCGACCAAAAACCCCAAACGGTGAAAACAACTTACTCATGGGTAGATGATGGCCGAGATGGCTCTAGATGTATTCCCACATGTCACAGCAAACTAGAATACCGAGGATCACTACCCAAAAACTCATAAAACAAGAAGGCACTTGATGAGACCAAAATCAAGCAAAACTGGGTTTTCTTATGAATCTTACTATCAAAGTGTTTAGATGGATGGAGATGGATTCTTGAGGATTATCTCCACCTCTTATACGTTCTTGGTACAACAAGATCACAAGAAGAGATCAAAACTAACCAAATCAAGAGCAAATTAATCAAAATGTAAAATAGACAAAGAGATTATCAAAGATTGATCTATTACCACTTGAAGAGGTAGGTTTTACAGCCATTCTACCTTGAAGGACAGAGAGCACATCATATACTCAAAACCCTAACCCTAAATCATTAAAGCACAAAAAAGATAAGTTAGATGGTTAACTGTATGTCTCCATCCCAACCCCTTTTATAGATGGGCTAGCCAGTCCCATCCATCTCTTATTAGATACTATATACTTAGCACAATGGGAGAAATTTGTTAACCCCACTCACATAGGTTTTAACTCATACATTTCATTTATACACGTTTTTCAAAATGTATAGTCCGAATCCATTAAGTTCTTTGTCTTACCTATCTCGATTCAATCAGTTCCACCTTGACCTAAACCGCTCTCAAATGCGTCGCCTATGCATCGCGGTTTTTGATCCAAGGTGATTTTTAGTATTTTAACCAAACTACCAAAATACCCCTCGTTGACCCGATCAACCATCTATTGTAAGTAATCGTTATATTTACCACGTATAGGTGTACCGCTAGTTACTGACCCCTATCGAGTTGTTTGCTGTCGGCCCGCTAATGCGTCGAAGTTATTTAATATCTTGCGCTAAATCTTGAAGCTGTGGCTTGGTGTTTCATGAGATCTTAGCTCCCACGATCTGACCCCTATCGAGTTATCTGCTGTCGGCCCGCACCGGCCCGCAGTGCTGCGCTTGGTGTGCTTCACGGGTCAGCCCACCAAGAAAAGGCCTATTTGTCAGAAAAATAGGCGAAAAAACCAAAAAGAAATGCAAACAAGCTGGCCCACAGGATCTGCTACCATATGTAACATACTGATAAAAAATCCGCTCAAAGCATAGTCCAATATGGAGTGAGCTCACACAAGTATAGCATCCTATTTATATTTTTATCTTTATTTCGTATAAAAAGGTTAACTCAGAGATGATAGATTTAAATCCAATAAGCACTATTTGCTACAACTCATGTCAGACGAGCAATATCCATTCCACCACACAAGTCCACATAAACCATCACACTAACAGTCCGGGGTGCTACACTGCTGCTTCCCTAAGAAAGGAAACTGTTTTCGTCTCCACGGCCTCTTGCCATGTCGTCTGCAGCGCAGGATCTTAAGAGATGGTCAGAATTACTGTCAGATCCACCCATCAAACCTCCTCCATGCCTCCTCTCTCTCAATGGTAAAGGGGAAAAGCTAGCCCTCTGTTTTCTTTCTCAAGAAGAGAAGAGGAGAGAGTAGAGTGTGTGAGTTTAATCCTTATGAATATTGCATAATCCGCTAGTCTTCGCTAGAACACCTAGAGGGGAGGGAGATCGAGAGAGAACTCACGGTCGCCGATGAACGCCATGAGCGAAGACCCGTGCCTGCGTGATGCAGGCGTGAGGAAGAGTCGGTGGAGATCGTCCAGAGGGTCGCCGGCGGCGTCTGTAGTAGCGGCGGCGACGGTCTTCCCGTTGCTCAACAGCGCACAATAGATCGGTTTTCGTTTTGGGTGTGTACGGGGTTTCTTGGTCTCACGAGTACGCCCGTCCGTGAGAGGCCGGAACCCCTTCTTTATATTACGCTGTTGCAACGGGGGACCGTAACCAAAATATGGAAAGCTCTCCGATCGTATGCTGAATAATCTCTTTCTCGTTTTGACCGTTTGGCCTGAGATCACATTCCTAACATTCTCCCCCTTGATCGTAAGGCTAAACATCATAAGCCTTCTCTCAATAAAAATTCACACCAAAGTAGTGCGTCACAACAATCAATTAAGTATCGCTGGACATCAGTACTTATAGTGCTTCATTCTATCTCGATCGGATAACATAATACTTCATGGGAGTTGGTTACTTTATTTGGTCCTCTTTTCCGGATCACGGCTCTCCAATAAACCCATGCCGCAACATGATCACGAAAATTATTGGGTGGTAAGCGTTTTGTGAGCGGATCCGCGAGCATAAATTTAGTTCCAATATGTTCAACCTTAATTGTTTGATCCTGGACTCTATCTTTCACAACATGATACTTTATGTCAATGTGCTTGGCAGCCGCACTTGACTTGTTGTTACTCGAATAGAAAATGCGGGTTCATTATCGCGATACAAAGTGAGTGGTCTAGAAATCTCGTCTACCACTCTTAATCCGGGATAAAGTTCTTTAGCCATACACTGCCCGGTAGCCTCATAACATGCCACAAATTCAGCTGCATTGTCGGCGATGCGATAAGTGTTTGCTTTACACTTTTCCATGATATTGCTGCTCTGCGAGGGTGAAAATATAACCTGATGTGGACTTCTTAGTGTCTTTACACCCCGCAAAATCAGCATCAGAATAACCGACAATCTCAAGGTTATCGCATTTTCTATATGTGAGCATGTGACCTTTAGTGCCTTGCATATAGCGTAGGACTTTCTTAACGGCTTTCGGTGGTCGGTCTGGATTTGATTGATATCGCCAAGCATCTCGGTAACAAAAGCTAAATCGGGTGTGTACATACTTGAGCATACATAATACTTCCGGCAATGAAGCGTAGGTATAGCCTTCATCGATCGATTCATAGTCATTCTTTGGGCATTGAAATTTCCCAAACTTATCGCCCTTAACAATAGGAGCAAAGCGGCGAGCATTTATGCATATTGTATCTCTTTAGTACTCTGTCAATGTATGCCTTTTGTGATAAACCTAATGTTCCTTTGGACCTATCTCGGTGAATTTCAATACCAAGAACATAAGATGCTTCACCGAGATCCTTCATGTCAAAATTGGACGAGAGAAATCTTTTAGTTTCCATAACATGTCCACACTCTTCTTTGGCCAATAATATATCGTCCACATAAAGAATTAAGAAGGTGTAATTACTCCCCCTGAACTTAACATATGTACAATTGTCAACATCATTCTCCTTAAAACCAAAATTCCTTATGACTTCATCGAACTTAAGGTACCATTGCCTAGAAGCTTGTTTCAGGCCATATATGGATTTCTTTAACTTGCATCCTAAATGTTCCTCGCCTTCCACAACAAAACCTTCCGGTTGTGTCATGTAAACGTCCTCATATAAGTCTCCATTTAGGAATGCAGTCTTAACATCCATTTCGTGCAACTCTAAATCAAAATGTGCTGTGAGCGCCATTATGATTCTAAAAGAATCTTTAGTCGAGACAGGAGAAAATGTTTCATTATAGTCAATGCCTTCTCTTTGTGTAAACCCTTTTGCTACAAGTCTTGCCTTAAACCTTTCGATATTCCCTTTGGAGTCCCGTTTGGTTTTGTAGACCCATTTGCAGCCTACTGTTTTGGCTCCATTAGGAATTTCTACTAAGTCTCATACATCATTATCGCTCATAGACTTAATTTCATCTTTCATGGCATCTAGCCACTTAGACGAATCCTTACTTTTCATAGCTTCTTTATAAGAGTTAGGATCATCCATCTTCCCAAGATCATCTTCATTTAAGTAAACCTCATAATCACTTGGGATAGCAGATCTCCTCACTCGTTCTGATCTCCTGACAGGTACAATAGTAGGCTCATTAGGCTGTTCATTAATTGTCACAGATGGCTGTGAAAACTCATCATTAGGTACAGCACTAGCATTTTCAGAGCCCTCAACAGGAGGAGTGGCCACAGGATTAACTGGAGATGCAACAGGGGTTGCAACAACAGGGTCAACAGTGGGCACAACCACTTGGGGTACGACCGCTTGGGGTACAACCATTTGGGGCATAGGAAAATCAGTTTGTCGGATTAGCGGTGAAGGGACATAAATCCGCTTCTCCTCAAGATCAATTTTCCTAGGCTCCAAGTCCCCACTGATCCCATCATTTTCCAAGAACACTGCGTGTCTTGTTTCTACAAATTTTGTGGTACGATCTGGACAGTAGAATCGGTACCCTTTAGACCTGTCAGGGTAGCCAATAAAATGGCAACTCACAGTCTTGGGGTCTAATTTCCCAATCTGTGGGTTAAATAATTTAGCTTCAGCTGCACAACCCCACACATGTAGGTAGTTCAAACTTGGTTTTCTCCCAGTCCATAATTCATAAGGTGTTTTAGGCACTGATTTATTGGGAACCCGATTGAGTATGTGTGCAGCGATCTTTAATGCTTCCATCCATAACTTTACTGGCAAGGTGGAGTAGCTCAACATACTTCGAACCATGTCCATAAGTGTGCGGTTTCTTCTTTCCGCTACTCCATTTTGTTTGGGATCACGGGCATTGAGTCTTGGCGACTATACCATTTTCTTGTAGGAACTCGGCAAAGGACCAGGGAACTGTCCATAAGTTGCGTGTCGCCCATAATACTCTCCCCGCGATCCGAACGCACTACTTTAATCTTTAGATTGTGCTGATTTTCAACTTCAGCCTTAAATATCTTAAATTTATCTAGTGCTTCCGATCTCTCTTTAATGGGATAGATGTAGCCATAACGTGAGTAATCATCGATGAATGTAATGAAAAATTATAACCATCCACCGATGTCACAGGAAAGGACCACATATGTCGGTATGGATTAATTCCAAAATCCCGTGCTTGAGTAGCACCTTTCTTTATTTGCTTTACATACTTGCCTTTGATACAATCAAGACAATGATCATCCGAATCATTAAAATCTAAAGGGTGGAGAATTTCATCTTTAATGAGACGTTCAATTCTCCCCTCGAAATGTGGCCCAAGCGACGAGTGCCACAATTTCGACGGTCTCATCAATTAAGCTTGCGCTTTTTATTCACATCACATACATTCATGGATATAGGAGAATCTTGCAGGGATAACATATAAAGCTTATCATGTCGGATGGCACGACCAACATTATTATTATTGAAGTAAACAAGACACTGTCCGTGTCCAAAATTACATAAATATCCATCATTATCTAATAATGAGACAGAAATTAAGTTTCTTCTCATCGAGGGAACATAAAGAACATCATTAAGGTTTATTACAAAACCTTTATTCAAAACTAAAGAAACTGATCCAATGGCTTTAATTTCAGCTTCCATTTCATTAGCCACTCTTAGGCTTCTTTCCCCTCTGAGATTTCTCAACATATGGAATCCCTGCAAGGAATTCGTAACGTGCACAGTGGCACCAGAATCAATCCACCAAGAATTTACAGGAAAATCAGCATAAAATGCTTCATCAACGAAAGTAATTTCATAAGTACCTTTCTTGGCGAGCCATTTTAGCCATCCAGGACAGTTATCTTTGAAATGGTCCTTGGACTGACAAAAATGACACTCATCATTTTTCTTTTGTCCATTTGAGCTCCTAGGACCTGAAGCGTGTTTAGGTGCTTGAGGACGCTGTGGATGCTGTGGCCTTTTATTATAAGGGGAGTATGTTTGCTCCTTCTTGCCCTTTCCTTTATAGCCTCCTCTATTTCTAGAGGAGCCAGCTCTGTTTGAGGATTTGATGTGATTCACAACATCATCACCCCCTTCAGCCTTGAGCCTCTCTTCCTCTTGAGAAACATTGGCGATTAACTCGCTCATTGTCCACTTGTCTTTAATGGTGTTGTAGTTCACCTTGAAAGCTTCAAATTGCTTAGGAAGAGACATCATAATATAATGGACAACAAAACCGTCAGAAATTGCCATGTCCATTGTCTTAAGTTTGGCAGCAATATTGATTATGGTCATGATGTGCTCACGGACATTTCCAGTACCATTGTACTTTGTGTTCATGAGCCTGTGCATCAGTGTGGTAGCATAAACCTTAGAAGATCCTTTAAAATGATCCTCGATGGAGGACAAGTAATCCTTCACCCTTTCCTTTTCAGGGATTGCTCCCCTAATAGCCTCACTGATGGAGTTTTTCATGACAGCAAGTGAAACGCGGTTAGACCGCTCCCACTTTTCAACATTAAGTTTGTATTCCTTCATTTTATCATCAAAATTGTCATCTCCTTCATTAGGAGCGATAGGCTCATCGAACCTAAACGCATAGTCTAGGTCCAAGAGCTGGAAAGTCGTCATAAGGGTGAACTTCCATTTTTGGAAGTTGCTGCCATTAAGTGGCTCAATTGCATTAACCTGAGCCGAAATAGAACCAGCTGGAAAAAAAATTTAAAAATTTTACATTAGGAAAATACATAATTGATTTGCATGAAAAATTAATCTTACGTTGGTATGATTAACAACATGCTCATAATAATTTTTCGTATCACCGTTGGGCAGATGACGAAAAATTGAACATAATTTAGGGCATGCTATTACAATTGACGTTGGTCAAAGAGTAATAGCATGGCCAAAACAAAACATATCAATAATAAACATAATCGATAACATGCTATTACAATTAACGTTGGCCCAAAAGTAATAGCACGTAAAAATTAATTATACCCTTCTAATTGAATTTCTCGTTGGTTCCATTCAATTAGGGGAGAACATTATGCAGCGGAAAAGATAGCATAAAATTTCAGCAGCTTAAAACATTATCCAGTAATATATTGCATGAGAGGCATCAAATAATCAATTAATTAAAGAACATGAGGCATAACATAATACATGAAATATATACTGAAAATAAAAGCTTAACAGCCTAAAGTATACATCATAAATCAATTTCATGTATACATGTGTGTGTGTGTGTATATATATATATATATATATATATATATATATATATATGCTGAAAACGTAACACATAATTTCTGGAAACATAAGGGGGCTTATGGAAAAAAGTTTCCACCCAAGCCAGACCCACTGACTGGTCAAACGAAGATATTTTCTCCACCCGAAAAACAAGCTCCACCATTCATTTCCCATCTCCCCCAAAAGAACAGGTGCTCCACTTTTTTCGCATCTGAGCAGAGGGCGCAGGGGCTATGACCAGGGGCTTGCGGCAGGGGGGTTGAGCCAATGGCGCAAGGCCGGCAGCAGCAGCAGCGGCGCGCGGCCGACGCGGCAGCGGCCAGCGGGCGGCGCGCGCGCAGGCAGCGGCGGCGGCCGGCACCTGGCTGGAGCGCGCAGCGGGTCGGGCGCGGTGAGCAAAGCGGCCCGCAGCGGCGTAGGCGGCGCGCAAGGCGGTGGGCGCGCGCGGGGGCGGCCAAGCGCCGCGGCCAGAGGCGGGCCGCACAGCGCGCGCCGGCGCGTCTCGCGGAGGCAAGAAATTTTTTTTTTGTTTTCTTTTCCCCTCGATCTGAGACTTCAATCGGGTTTCTAATAGGGATTTTGGGGAATTTCTTTAGGGTTCATCAAAAACTTGAGAAAAGCCTTAGGATTTGCTTGCAAACTTTCGATTCCCCTCCTTCAAACATGCTACCTGAGACAATCAGGGGGCTAGGATTCTAGAAAACGACTAGCAGGGCTCTGATACCAAATGTGAGTTTAATCCTTATGAATATCGCATAATCCGCTAGTCTTCGCTAGAACACCTAGAGGGGAGGGAGATCGAGAGAGAACTCACGGTCGCCGATGAACGCCATGAGCGAAGACCCGTGCCTGCGTGATGCAGGCGTGAGGAAGAGTCGGTGGAGATCGTCCAGAGGGTCGCCGGCGGCGTCTGTAGTAGCGGCGGCGACGGTCTTCCCGTTGCTCAACAGCGCACAATAGATCGGTTTTCGTTTTGGGTGTGTACGGGGTTTCTTGATCTCACGAGTACGCCCATCCGTGAGAGGCCGGAACACCTTCTTTATATTGCGCTGTTGCAACGGGGGACCGTAACCAAAATATGGAAAGCTCCCCCGATCAGGGCGCTGAATAATCTCTTTCTCGTTTTGACCGTTTGGCCTGAGATCACATTCCTAACAGAGTGCACTTTATATCTGGCTGTCCGATCATTGTTTGGACCTTGTCCGGGCATCACTGGGCTGTCAGCCATCATCGATACACATGCCCTGAAATCAGCCCCAAAATCGCTGCATCTCTGTTTTCCTTGTCTGTCATTTAAACCTGGCCAATTCAAAGATGAACCTCTTCCCGTCCCCATTCGAGTTGAGCCGCACAAGCGAAGCGGAGGAACGCACGGTGACCTAGGGTTTCAGCCTCCAGTGCTGCCTCCCTCCGGCCTTTGATCCACCTACGCCTGACACTAGGGGCGGATCTGGGCCTCGGGCTAGGTAGGCTATAGCCCGAGGCCCAGAAAAAATAGCAATGGAACTATTCCTATGTAGGTCAAAGAAAAATCAAGTTATAATGGCCCAGCCCGAGGCGGCACAACCCAGCTCGAGGCCGCCGCCCTCCCCCCTCGCAGCCTCGCTCTCCCCCCGCCGCCCCCTCCTCCCCCTCCACAGATCCCCCTCTGACACCACCCTCGCCTCTCCGGCTCCGGCTCCTCCTCCGCCCTCTGGCTCCGCCCTCGCCTCATCCGGCTCCGCCTCCTCCTCGCGGCCCCACCTCCTCCTCGCGGCCTTCGGCGCCGCCCTCGCCTCCTCCGGCCCTGCCTCCTCCTCGCGGCCTCCGCCGCGGCCCTCACTTCCTCGCGGCCTCCACCGCCGCCCTCGCCTCCTCCGGCTCCGCCTCCTCCTCGTGGCCCCGTCTCCTCCTCATGGCCTCCGACACCGCCCTCACCTCGTCTGGCCCCACCTCCTTCTCGCGGCCTCCGCCGCCGCCCTCGCCTCCTCCGGCTCCGCCTCCTCCTCGTGGCCCTGTCTCCTCCTCATGGCCTCCGACGCCGCCCTCGCCTCGTCTGGCCCTGCATCCTCCTCGCGGCCTCCGCCGCCGCCCTCGCCTCCTCCGGCCCCGCCTCCTCCTCGTGGCCCCGCCTCCTCCTCGCGGCCTCCGACGCCGCCCTCGCCTCCTCCAGCCCCGCCTCCTCCTCGCGACCTCCGCCGCCGCCCTCGCCTCCGCCGGCTCCGCCTCCTCCTCCGGCGCCACCTCCTCCAGTCCTCCTCCGCCATTCGGCTCCACCTCCTCCTCGCGGCCTCGCGGCCTCGCCTCCTCTTCTGGCTCCTGGCTGCCGTTTCTCTCGCCGTCGTCGGGGTCGGGTGTGAACTTCACAGGTGAAAATCCCCCCATTTTTTTAGATTTTGTGTGTGTTTTGGAATTTGAAAGAACTGTAAGAATTGGCCATTGGTGGGGAGATGGCGAATTGATATTACGGATGGGCCGAATAGCGAATTAGTCATTGGTAGGGACTGGGGGAGATGGCGAACTGATCTTATCGTATTAGGGATTTTGTATGACACATGATAGTTACTAGTATGAGTATATGAATGTATAATCTGTATGAGTATGTCATGTTTCATTATTCAAGTGTTCCTGATTAGTGATTACTGAATCTCCTGAGTCCTAAACTCCTGATGGACCATGGTGGACTAGTGTTGGAATTGACAAACTAATTGAATTGAATATATGGTTCAAATTATGACTAGTGCTAGATCTGAAATTAAAGGGGTGGGAGGGATGTTGTATGAGTATTGAAAATCTGAAATATTGAATGCCATGTGTTTTGCTGTTATCTATTTAGGAATTAGCCAATTAGGTATACGGAATGAAGAGGAGCAAGACATTGTCATCTCGTGCTAGTGGTAAGTTAGCGTCTTATAAATATAACTTCATGTTCTTTGTATTTATTCATCCACCTGTTTGATTTACTCTCATGTGTTGTCTTTGTAGGTTCTGGTTCTTGTCCTACTATTGATGAAGAAGTGGTGGCCTAGGATAAGAGCAAATCTTCGTTATTTAGGTACTGAGGGTAATGTGATTTGAGAAGAGTAAGCCATTTGAGGTAGTATGATCTAGTTTGGTTTCATCGTATTAAAAATGGGGATTAGTTTGGTTTCGTCATGTCAAAATTAGGATTGAACATTACAAATTTTTGACAAATTGTTGTTCAAAATTTTGCTTCATTGACATTAGAACAGGAATATGCTTTGCATTTCAGATTGTGCATATGATGTTATAGTTACATGTATGCAGCCATGTACTGGTATAATCACATATGCTAGTACACAGTTACTATTATAGAGAAGGTTATACTGGAAGCCTCATTATAGACGGTTCTATAAAATCTATCAGTGTTAAGCTACAACATATTTATCTCAGATAGTTTTACTATCGTGACCGTTTATGTTGCAACCGATGGTAAGAACTATTTGTGATGACCTACTTATCATAAATAATTTTTTTTTACATAAATCATATGTGATACATCATAAACGGTTCGTAATAAAAACTATCTATGATATCGATATATTACATACGGTTCTTATCAAAAACCGTTTGTGATAATATTCTTGTATATATAGAGGGGCGAACCTAACTCACTACTGCGCCACACACTTAGGTTTTCCAACACACCCACGCGTCTTCTCAGCTCCCCCCTTCTCCACCTCCAGTGCCAACACCGCACCTCCACTGCGCATTCGCCAAATCCCACTGCCCCACAATACCTTGCCCAGGATCAATTGCAATTATTTTCAGTTGTATCGGCCAAAATCACATCTAACTTTTTTTTTTCACGTATTGTCTCTCACGAATAGACCAAAATTTAAAAATCATAAATCATAAGTCTCAGTCTAGAAGAACACACTCATAATATTTAGCTCACATGTGGGTGGGCTCACAGTCAGCAGTCATGCATGTTATCATGTACATATGTTCCGAGACGAATCGAGAACTCAAAGATGAAGAATGCTTACTAATTACCGAAAACAAAAACAAATAGTAAAACTGCATAGATCTCAAAGCAGATACCAGAAGCAAATAAATACTGTTTGTGTCTATCACAGCGAGTAGACAAGAGGCAGCCATAAGATCTATGCAGCTTTCTTTTGGAATTAACACAGAAATATACGACGACACATCTAGTACTATTTTGTGCTAAGTGATCAATCATTGCTTTTGCGGTTGCTGCAGCAGGGAGGTGTCGAAGGATCTCCTCCTGACGAGTAGGCAGGTGACCCTAGACGGCTGCGAGTGCACGTCGTTGAGCGTGCACAGCACGAAGTCCGGCCGGTGCAGCGACAGCGGGAGCCGGTCCTCGCCGACGACGAGCGCGGTGGCGTCGAGGAGCACGTGCCACGCGTTGCGGTGCGCCTCGGAGACCCAGTGCAGGGAGTACCGCGGCGGCGAGGCGCCATCACCGGCGGCGGTGGCGGAGACGGCGGGGTAGGCGAAGAGGCCCTTGGGCGCGTGCTTGCACTTGCGGCGGAAGTACTGGCTGAGCTGGGAGCCCTTGATGCGAAGGTCGAGCCAGGACTCCGGCGCGGCGATGACCTTGGCCTCCTTGTACGCCGCGAAGGCGCGGATGCAGTCGCCGTCCTCGCCCAGGATCGACATGTAGTAGTTGCTCCGGAAGAAGGGGTAGCTCTCGCCGATCTGCATCCATGCATGCATGGGAGGTAAAGTTAGATAAGTCTCACAATTTAGACACATCAAAATGAAAAAAAATGAGAATGTAGGTTGCATGTTACTTCATTCTCTTTTCTACTTAACTTGCTAGAATCCATGCTATCAAACTTTCTAAAATTTTACTTTTAATCGATTAAAAACTATTCTCTCTGTCCACAAATGTAAATCATTTTTTACTTTTTATAGTTTTCAATGCATAACTTTGACTATAATTGATTATCATAATATACTAGTAAAAATAATAAAAATATATATTATAAAAAATTTTGCAAGATAATCTAATAGTATTATTTTTATGTAGTCAACCTATATACTTTAATATATATTAATAGTTAAAACTTAACCACATGGAATGCACATCAACCTATATTTGTGGATAGAGAAAGTATCTAGATTAACTATATAAATATCATTAGATTTATATTTAAAAGTATTTTATAATATTATAATTTTATTAGTATATCTTAGTATAAATTATAAAAAATAACGGTCAAAATTACATGTAGAAAACTATAAAAAATAAAAAAAAATCAAATAAAAAGAACGGATTAAGTAATTTGGACATTGGTGGGCCGAGTGTGCATGCAAGGGTGCAATTTGGGTGGTCAAGCCCATTGTAGCCCACTAAAGCCCATTTTTTAAAGTTATGGGTTACAAGTAGCTTTGGCTAACTGTAGTAAGATTTTGCTGTTGTTTGTAGACAAAAGGGTTTTCAAGCGGTTTTAAATCAAACTTAACAAATTGAAAATGAAGTTTAAAGGCCACCTTAACGCCACATGTGTTGGGACTTGGGACCTAGCAGCTCCACCCTCTTCCCATTCTGTCTTCATTATCTAAATCAATAGTGAATGGTGCTTCTAACTTGTCTAGTTTCCAAACATTTTTTTGAAGGAAGTAACTTACAAAAATCTTATTGCACCAAGGTCATCTTGTCAAAAAAAGAACAAAAATGGAATTCTTGGTAAATTAAGGCTACAAATTAAATTGAATCCCTAAACAAAAAAGCACTGGGTAATTGGGTATTCAAATGTGAGAGGATAACATTTTGTCTGAGTAATTAATGATGTGATGAGACCGCTGCAAGTTCTCTTTATCTAGCTAAAATTCATTAAAAAATCAGAAGTTAATTGTCTACTGAAAAATATAATTTCTAGTTATTTTTTTAGAGGAAACGAATAGTTTCAGTTGAAGAACAAATAAATGCACATATATACACAGTCCACGGAACGAAATGAAAGTTCAGGTGTGGTGGTATCAATCACCCTACCAGCATCATGGCGTCTCTGGGAGTGGGGGCGAAGAGCACGAGGTACTCGCCGTCGGTGAGCCCACAGTGCCGGAGCACCCGGTTCCTTGCCTGGATCTCCGGTATCGAGATGAAGCTCCCCGGGAACGACGACTTCTTGGTCAGCATGTCCAGCAGCCGCGATGGCTCCAGCCGGACCATGTCGATGTCGGCCCGTGCCGACGGGGGCGACCCCACCGGCGACGACCTCCGCCGCTCGCCGGTGCCGGCCTCAGGCGACGTAATGCTGCCGGTGCTGCAATAGGTGGAGTAGAGGTCATCCTCGTCGCAGCTGCCCTCCTCGATGAGGCCGTGCGAGTACTGCGGGTACTTGGCCAGCACGTACTGCTCGACGTAGAGCCGCTCGCTCGGCGTGATCGGCCCCGACCACCGCAGGTCGAGCCCGCGCAGCGTCGAGATCGCCTCCGCCACGATGTGCGGCGGGATGAACTCCCGCGGGCACACCTTCTGCATGGAGACCACAACTTTCTCTGTAAAATTTATGTGTTCCAAACAAAATCTATGAGATGAAAAATGGAGTTCTGGTACCTTGACAACCATGCTGTTTGGCCTTGATGTGCTAGAAGGTGGAAGTTTGGGGATTGAGGCACAAATTCCTTCTTTAAATTCTCCACCAAGTAAACCCTAAAGTTAATACAAATCAACCACCAATATAAGATTAACTTACTAGTAGTTCTGACAAAACAAAGATAGAGATTGATAGCTAGAAGAAAAGCACACCTTGTGTTCCATGTGGAGGTGAACTTCATGCTCCATCTTTCCACACATTTGTGTCCTCTGATGGTCCAGAGAGAAGTCAAGTGACCACCAGAATTATGGTACTAGATGGTTGAGACTTGAGACGATTAAGGAGAAGGTGATTAATTAGCAAGAAACTAGGAGGTCTTGACGTTGAATCTGTCGCTTGGTTGCTTCTAAGTTTGGCTTTGAAGGGAGCTGATATAGCTAGCTAAATGCAACAGCTGTTTAACCATGGTTATTATATAGCATTGTGCCACCCCGGTTGTGCACTAATTGATGAACAGATAAAAAAATATTCATGTCGCTATCAAGGGAGCATTAACTAATTGCTGTGACATGAAATCGCAAGTTATTTTATGTGTTATGTAATTGTAATGTGGGTCCATGGCACCCAGCTATAGGTATATGCCATGTTCCTCTCCATTATTGGTTCCTTGGTCTTTCTTGGTTTGTAAAAAATATTTCAACAGTGCATATGACTATTGGACTTAAAAGAGAGCTAGCGTGCTGCGCCATGCAAAGCAGTTTGACTTGGTCTTGCTTGCTACTATTATTTGGTCTAGTACCATGATTGAATTCCGACCATGGTTCTCATTACCGGCCGAGTAACCGGAAATACTGGTTTTAGTGGTGACCTTAGTAAAATTTTAAATCGGTTCTAAATAAATTATTTTGCATGAATATTATCAAATATAAAAAATTTGCCAAAATTTGTTTCAAAATTTTTGGCCGATATTTTCAACCGATTTACAGGTTTTTAGCCAATTTTTAAAAATTCAAATCTTGATTAGAAAATTTTGGTCCGAAATCCTCCTAATTTTTCGATTATAGGTCATATCGCTGTTATCGGACTCTTCAAGTAAAATTTTAAAACCGGTTTTCAAAACCCTGGTTCAGACTCATACATATACACACCTAGTAATTGTACACATAGGGTTAAAGTCAAGTTTGTATTATACTTGGACTTGCAGCAGTATATTTATGGAAAATTTAAAATTAAACAGTCATGGGGAAGGTTAAAGTTTCACACAAACATAGAAACAAATATTTGCAAAATTACACAAAACTAAATACACAAAATGGTCTGGGGACTGCGGATAGTGGAGAAGTTGCAGAGTAGGTAGTCTAACGGCTTAATTAAGACGGCAATGGTATCTTTTGTCACTCAAACACTATATGATCATCTTGTCTTGGCAGTTATGTGCTTCCTATTCTTTTTTTTTCATTGCATTGTGGTATAGGCCAATCCGTAATTTTTCCACTTTGTTTTTAACGTTGTTGTATTGTTCTTCTAGTGGGACAAAGACCTATCTGGAAAATAAAGGGAAGGGATCTGATTAAATCTAATGTTCTAATTTTCAATTACTGCTAGATAATACTTAGGTAATACTGATGCAAGCACCAAAAAAGTTGCTCCTTGGATTTTAGTGCATTTGACTACAGCTGCTAACTAGAGCATCTTCTCAAGCGATATTTATCAAATCCTTGTGGTCTGTTTCCTTTACGTACGATGTCTTGTTGGTCAAAGGAACTGCTCCAAACGGTTTTTAAATTTCTTTAGTCAAAAATCATTTCAAAACATCAGTTTTTAATTTGTTTTTTTCTTCTTTTCTATTCCATTGTCTGTGGGGATATAATGATGTTTTTTTTCTTATTTTTCTTTATTTTTCTTTAATTGAGTGACTCAGAAAAATCTAACAGCTATTATAGTGAACTTTTAGTTTTAAGCCACAACCAATAGTCGGTTGGAATGGCCCTATGCGAATTGGTACAGCTTTCAATATTTTCTTGAAGTGGTCTACCGAATTAGCACAAATACAAACACTTCACTTTTTCTTACTAAATCAAATATGTTGATGAAATTAATTTTAGATTATCCTAAATCCTATACTATCATGGCACATAGAAATTAACTGCACAGTGTAGGAAGCAACTCTTGTGAGGATGGATGGTCTTGACCATCATGATCACATCTCGATCGATTTGACTATTTAGCCTTCGCTTGAGGTGGTTCTCGTATAAGTTTTATTTTTCACTAGACGGATATGATCTTGCTTATAAAACTAGCGACACAGGATTTGATTTTTATTACTTTGGATACATATTAGGAGACCAGCTTGGAATCCAGTTCAATGGAAGCAAACAAATCCAGCTGTTTGATTCAATTTTAGAGGAACATGACCTGCATGTACTCCTATACCAAAAAAATACACCTCAGTCCCCAGTTTTGTTACCGCAAAATGATCGTATTTTTTCAATAATTTATACAAGGTCATGTACAGTATCAAGTTGTCAACACATAACTGACTCAAATTCCATATTTTCCCAAGGTAGTTTGAGCTATACAATATCAAGAACCGTCTGTGATTGCATTTAATACAGATGGTTTTTATGAAACGTTTATGATGATGTGTCTAATATAAACTTTTTTTTGTAGTAGTGCTAGTTGCCGTCATAGGATAAGGACCAGTGCCACCCAAAAAGTTCATCCTTGCCTTTTTGTGCAAAATTGAAACCCTAGAAAGGAAAAAAAAAGAAACATATACAAGTTAAAACTAGTAGGCTGCCAAACTTTGTCAAAACTTTAATATATCTAGGGTAAACTTCTTCGTGCCATGTGGTGACTGGAAGAGTTCTTGCTTAATAATTATTTGCTCCCTTTGCCGAGTGAACACTGCTGTTGAAGTCATATTATTTTTTACGAAACATGCACAACTTAATAAAAAAAATTCAGATATCATGTTTGTATATTGAGTAAAAACTCATTTATAAATTTTCAGGTTCAAGGGAGAGTTTGCAGGTTTGAAGTCCGAACAATTGGCCTTGCCTTTTTCAATAAATGGCCTACTTGTAACATCTGGACTTTCGCTCCATTTTAAAACCGCATAATTTTCAAAAACTTTTGTTGGATAATTGGCGTTGTCAAATGTTTTGAGAGAATTCAAAACCCAAATCTAAATTCAAATTTTATTTCAGCCTTTTGAATAAAGTTGAAAAGCTCTTTCCCCTCCCTCTTGGATTGGGCCCAAACCCAGCCGCCGGCCCACTCTTCCTCCACTCTCTTCTTTTTTTTTTCTCCTCTCTTCGTTCCCCCACCAACCCAACCTGCAGCCCATTTCCCATCCCTTCTCTCTTCTTTCCCCTCCAGCCCAATCGACAGCTCTTTCTCTCTCACCTTCACTGTTGGTGGACCCCAGCCCCACACGACAGCACCCCGCTCTTGTTCATCTTCTTCCTCACACCATATCCCTCTGTCGCTCATCCATTATTGCTTTCACACACGTGCACCACGCGGTGTAGAGCTCACACGGTGCCATCATCGCCTCTGCTACCTCGAGCACACCCTACCGCGACCTTGTCAATCCTCGCACTGTCTCATTGAAACAAAGTTCATGAGCGCCACCCACGAGATATCGCGTCCGAGTCGGCCTCTATGTTGCCACACTTGTTCTTCCTCCCCTGCATGTCAAACCATTCACCCGCTCCTCCTCTACATTTCCCCCGACTTCTCCCCTCTTCGTCAACTTGGGTGGAGGGGAATTTTTCTATGTGAGCCTGTCTTCTCCAACTCCGTTCTCCGGCCGCCGACTTCGCTCATCGATTTTGACTATTGGGGTGAGTCCTTGCCCTCGTTTCCTTGACCGTCTGGTTGCCTCAACCTCCTTCCTCTGTTTCTCATCTCTTTTCTACTTGTTTCCCCGCAGGGAGGACGAAATGCCACTGCCGTTTGTAGAGCAGGCCGGAGCATGCCCACAACTTTGTTGCCCATTCCACTTTATTTGGTTAGCTTCGACCTCGGCACCCATGTCCATCTTGTTCACCTTTTCTTCCTCTCACTAATGCATGCCCCATTTCCCCTAGCCATGGCCCAAAGATATTGGAGCATGCCTTCATCTCTGTCAATGGTTCAGAGTGTGTGCAGGCCCCACTTTCGTACCCGATCTCCTTCCTTGCTTAGATTCCAAGTGAGCCCCTCCATTCCCATGCATTCTAGCTAGTTGCAAACTTGGTAGGATAGCTATTTGTGCGAGTAGTCGACTGTAGCGCATTTTCACCATAGCACCATGTCACGTCGTCATAGGCCGCCGTGGAGGGCATGACACACTGCACCATCCACAGTGTCGCCGATAGGGATAGGATCGCCTAGAGGTGTAGATGATCAAGCTCCACTTTATTTTGAGGATTGGGTAGCAATTTGTAGCCACCGTCGTGTACAGTAGTGCCACTGCTACCTGCACCGCAGTGCCACTGCCTTAGTGCATCTCCTACCGTGCCATTGCCACCTTTGAGTTAGCCGAGACCACCATATCCCATTTTGGGGGTCACCAGAGCTTGTGTGGCTCCTCGTCGTCGGCACCCAAGCTTGCTAGGAGCCAGCCATGGTGCTCCTTTTGCTCCGCCCAAGCAAGCAATAGAGAGGAAACATGGAGCAGTTGACAGTGGGGTCCCACATTAATTAGTATTAGTTAAACAATTAGTGTTTAATTAGAAGTAATGTTAGTATGGCATGTGGGCTCGTCGTAATTAGAAAACCTAATTAGAGGCTAAGTATATATTTGAGTCGTTGACCTGTGGACCCTATCGGTTAGAATCGGTTGGTAGATCCAGTCCATGTAGACTGAGTCAATGACCACCGGGTCCCACATGTCACCCGTTGACTATTTTTTAATAAAAATAATTGTAAAATAAAAGAAAACCCAAGAGGACCCATCTGTTAGAGTTTTTGTATTTTCCAAAGTTTCCTCTTGGGTCAAACTTTGGTGAGCTTTTTCTCCCATATTTTAAATCCAAATGACTTAATTTTTATTTTTAAATTCAAGATCTTTATAACATTATCAAAAATCTTAATTTTTTATTTTTATTTCAATTTTATTTGAATTAAATTTGAATTTGGACATTTTTCGTGATTATAAACTTTGATGCTTTGGACTCCACCATTGCTGCTGATCAAGAACTAGCCCCATCCACTGTTGTGCAAAGCAAGTCCTTATAAGTGGTCTTGTTGAACGTAGATTTCAAATGCAATTACTTTATTTTAAATTATTACTTGAGTGCTCATGGTTATTTATTAAATGCTATGTTAAATATTGATGCTTATCTATTCCA
Organism: Melocanna baccifera; assembly: GCA_036346265.1. Classification (NCBI taxonomy): domain Eukaryota; kingdom Viridiplantae; phylum Streptophyta; class Magnoliopsida; order Poales; family Poaceae; genus Melocanna; species Melocanna baccifera. Next base: position 14,692,017 of record CM070706.1, on the reverse strand, counting down.
TAAAATGATTATGTGTTATACCCTTCCTTGATTCTTAAAATTACATATACCCTGTCACTCTCAGCTAATTATATAATAATGATTTTCTCTTGGTAAAATAACAATGAATCATGGTTATGCTTAGTTGTGCTTAGTGGTTGAAGTGAACCTAACACAAACATCGCCAACAAATTTTTGGGACATTGTATGACATTTGAAATAGAAAAATATTTTATAAAATAGTGGAGAGTTGGGTGAGTGGATTGTGTGAGACCAGTGTAGGGATTACATGAGATTTGGGTCTATGGATTGTCTTGCTTGGGACAATTAAGGACCAAATCATGTGTCACTTTTCTGAACTAATAAATGTGCAACCACAAGTCAAGTATGGGTGTGACCAGGCCACGTAAATTGCCTAGTGTTGGCATGGCTCCTGCACATAGTGGTAGGTTATTCTATTTTCGTGACATTATGCTGACTTCCCTCACAATGGTAGGTCCCTCATTGAAAATGTAACGCTAGAAGGGAGCATTTTGGATGTGGCTCAAAACGGTTAACCCGTAGGGTGAGAAAAGTGTTGGGGGCGAGACATTTAAAAAGCCTTGTTATGATTATCTTAGCTGTATGCCTAAGACAATATGCCATTGGCCGGTAGTATAAATTGATCATATCTTGTGGGTAAAGTTATACAGAGTGTATAACCTATTCAAAAAGTCATGCTCCTAGCTATGGGAATCGTGAAGAATGCCCCCTTGGTTAGTTCTAATAAAATAATGTTGAGGAGCATGATAATGATAACCTTAGTGTAGCTGTAGATGCAGGGATTCCACTGCATAGGTGGAGTGATTCTCCTATGGAGATGGTGGGATTTCATTCTCGTGTTGCTCTTAAATAAATATAACAATTTGGCTTTGAAGTAAAATGGCTAAGTCATAGGTTTGGTAAATATCTATAGTAATTGAAATAAAACCTTCCTTATGCTAAAATAACCCTAAGGCCTTCCCTTGGTGTAATACTAGTAGGAAAAAGAGAGAAAAATGAAGAATAAAAACAATTCAAGGGGGAATAAAAGAAAACAAAAGGTTTTGCTGTCAAAACCCTTTGACTTTAGAATGTTGAATCAATTAGTGCTCATCGAGATACCTAGACCATCCAGGGTCGGTCAGCACCTCTCACTTAAGTGGGTCTCATCATTTGGCAGAAAACTTAGCCCAACACCCACTTTTCTTTTTTATTGACTTACCTTCCATAGTAGAAAAAACAAAAGAATAGTACCAAAATCACCCCATGGACCAACAGCCCCACGGTTTTACCCACAAGCATAGTTGACCAAGAGTACCATGGGGATAAGACAAGGGCAACCAATACTTTGCTCAAGCCAAGAGAGAGAAGCCAACTAAATTCTTATCCCCAACACCAACATCCACACACAACCATCACTCTCATTTCCTTCCCCAAACTGAGAACCACTCCACAGAAAGGCAAAGCACCATCTCCCCATTACCTTGCTCAGCCAAGGACAAGGATAAGTCGAGCACCACTCCAACACCACCCAAGTTCATGACCACACAAAAGAGATAGTGAGGAAGAGAGAGCCTGGAGGAGAGGATCCCACAAGGAGTTGGGGAAGATCGACGGCGTGAAGATGAAGACCGTGACAACTACAAGCCGCCAAGGACCACCGTGCCACGCCGAACCAGACCGGGACTAGGAGGAGGTGAGAAAGACCGACGAAGATGTGTGGAAAGCATCACTACCACCATGGCCATCGTCATCGTCTTCTCGTCCCCACCCAACCTAAACCAAGTAAGGTCCTCACAACACATTCATGGCAACATAGCACAAACACACCACAACAAACCAAACTAGCCGAGTAGGATGGCATGAGGAGAAGGGTAGCATCCTGTACCTCAGTCGGCAAGGCCGCTACCCCATTGGCAATGAGCCCATAGGATTGTCGTGCACCCTTGGATGGAAGAGCATACCCCACGGCGTATGCCCCCCACCAAGCCTCGTCGTGGCGGCACCATAGGCATTCCCAGCCATACGTATTGAGGAAGTAGAGAAAGAAGAAAAGAATAACTAAAAGTAAAATGTTTAAGGTAGGGGAAGAGTAGACCGTTTTGGGTAGGAGGAGGAAGAGACAAGGCAGCGGAGTCATCGTCGATGTTGGTTGGAAGGAGGAGTCATGTAGGCTATAGGACCCATAGAGCCATAGGGAAGCCTAGGAGTAAATCGGTGACCACCAAAGTCCCAAGTAAGGGGAAAACCTCATGAGAGCCATAGATGGAGAATGGAGGACTAGCAGAGAGGGACCACCAGTGATGAATCAATGGATGGCGTGCTGTGCCAGGGAAACCGTAGCTGCAACCAAGACTTGGAGAGGTTGGGGGCCTGATGGGGGAAACTAGGGGATGGAACGTGGATCCGACAATGGGAGGCGAGTCATCGAGCTCTCGGCTGGCGACGAGCCGTGGCCGGTGAGCCCAAAAAGGCGGCTGCGGCATCACATAGAGGAGAGAAGGAGGTAATATGAGGGGGAGGAGAGGATAAGAGTTGGGGATAGAACTGAGTAAATGAGGATGGCTTCATCCGGGTGAGAAAAAAGAAAGGAAGGAAAAGGAAAAGAAAAGAGGAAAAAAAGGAAGAAAGAGAATATGCATGCGTTATAAAATTCTTACTTCATAAATCTGTAAATTATGGTTGTTTGAGCGCTAGGACAGCTGGAAGGTGTCCAGTGAGAGGGGAATTGTTTGTGACAGGTTTGCGTGTAGGAACGATGTCATTCGTCTATGTGCATGTGTTGTTATGGTGTATTGAGACTGGATGATGCTTGTACAGGTGGAGGTTCTGGTTTAGTGCTGTCCATGCTTCGTTGTCGAGATTAAATAGGCAAATGTATGGTAGAATAGTAGATTGTGATGGATACTTGATATTTGTTCCTTCATGCTTTATTTTATAGTGTTTTATGAGATTATATCTATCATTACATGTTAATCATACCTTGATAAGTAATGCATATGGTTGAATGGCAAAATTGGAAGAATGTTGCATCATGCAAAATGCATATGAGCTAGGGCTATGAGTAAGTCATATAGTTAGTCTGGAACGCATTGAGTCAGGTTGGTGAGAAAGTTGTATGATTAATCTGAAGTGCTCTTGAGTAAGATCTTCAGAGATAGGTACCTCTACGGGATGGACAAAAAGACCTATTTCGGTAGGCACTCCGCAGGAGTGAAATTTGAGATCCCATATAAAAAAAGAACGGGACAAGAAGGGTTCATTGGTAGGTGAACACTCTGCTATACCAGTATATGCTACAGTTACAGACACATGTCATCACATTGGATGAAAGAAACAAGAGATAGTGAAACAATTATAGATATTATGATTTACAGTCCATAGATATGAAATTTACTGATAGTTATAGAGATTGTGTTTACAATCACATATATGGAACTTACTGAATTGCTATATTTTATTATATACTTGCTGAGTCTTTGGACTCTTTCTTGTTTATTTGTTGATTTTTAGGTGAACATTGATGATGATATGCATGGATGGGAGTAGTATATTTATTCCACGTGCAAATAGTAATTGGCACATCACCTTCAATTGATATATTTAGACTTTAATAGCATTCTTAAATTGTTAATGTTACAAAAATGTCTTAATGGAAATATTTAGACATGTGTGGCTGATACGTTTTTTTGATAATTGGCAAATTTGTACATTTGCTTCAATACTCATCGTTAAGTATATATTGTTTAATGTATAGTTGAGATTTAAATAAAGAAGATGCTGCCTAAATCTAGCAGCGATGGTTGTAAATGGTAGTGTTGTGGAGTAGTTGTAGCATTCTAGGCTCAGGGGTTTGGCTAGGGTGTTACACTTGGTCAACCTAGCATTTATGTACTTGCATTTGGCATACGGGCTTGCTGAGTATCCTCGTGCTCATTGTTCCTCAAATATATGGATTTAGACTATGAGAATGGATATCTGGTGTATTGATACTTCTATACATCGGGATTCGGAGATGAAGACAGCGGCGAGTATTAGGCGGTAGATTTAGTTAATTGCTTGTGTCAAATTATGAAGGCCCTTTGGGTTTATTTACCTTCCACTATTTATGTTCTTCTGGACTCATTTGGCTTGTCAGTCGTTATGTAAAACTTAGCTATAATGCCTATTTATGACTACTTATGTGATATGAAATACTCTTTTTATTTATATATATGTATGAATGTGATATTCCTCGATATTATACTACATGACTTAGCCAATGATCATGGGAATAACTCAAAACACATAGAAGGGTTTGGATGTAAATCTGGGTCTCAACACTAATCGATGGTAGATGCAACGTACGTACATCTCGTGTTGAACTAGGTTTTTCTCATAATAGTTATTGATCCTCTTAAGCAATTACTCGTTTTGCCCGACCAATTCAAACAGAAATAGCCTCGTCCAAGTTTGTTCTCTGAAGAAATTTGCATAGCTCATTCTTGCTGTAAGCCGGTGGTCAGACGAGGTGATGACGAAAGATTACATTTTAGTTGACCAAATGTGAAAGGAATAGCAGGCTGATCAGTCTGTAGAGTTGTTGAAAAGGTGGACCTTAAACGTCAGCCTAGAATTGACATATGCAATTAAGAAAACCAGGGCAGACAATTCTTTATAGTTCACCAAGCAAATTTTGTCAAGGAAACTAACTCCATCTTCATGTGTGAAAGGAAGGAGGGAGGAAATGGGATTGGATTGGATGGGGACCTTTACATCCTGATGGGGACATTCGAGTTCAACACCTCGATCCTGAGGACCTTATGTACAACACACTACCATTTACACTCCCTAAAGTAAATTCTATGGATTACCGTGTGTTGCCTGGTCAAATTGGATTATGTGATCACATTCAGCCGCTCCCAAGGACCTGGTGACAAAGGAACAAAGTATGACGATGCATGAATCACTTCGGGTCTCCCTCTCCCTCCACCGTTGTTCAACAGTTAGCTCCAATATCATCTATACGACCCCTCAGGTTTGTACTGAAAAAACATAGACGATTTCTCCTCTTATGATACATGGTTTCTCTTTTATGATTCTTAATTTGCCCTCTTGTGAAATCTTGTAACCAGACATGTATTCTGCAATAATCTTGGCATTTCTCCTCGACCAAACACAATATTTTGTTCACGTTGAACTTTATTAAGTGGTTACTAGACACGGTTCTTGGGCAACCAAGCCACATTGGCTTCCCAATATTGTAACCTGCTGTGCTACAGCTGGTCGGCAGTGATGTCCTTAATATTGTAACATTCCATGGATGCAACGGAGGACGCAGCTGCAGAACTCACCATCAGAGCTGATGTGTCTGCATGACTGCTAGTCCAACGACGTCGCCTTCAACCTATGCTTCGCCGAAGCCACCTCCTCCGTGGCGATCATTTCCACGGCAAAAATAAACAATTAGCTCCTAATAATCATTCTTAAAATTTTGTTTTCTTTCAAAAATATTCTTAGTTTTGCATATCATTTTCTCGTCTCCATTTAGTAATTGATCTCATCTCAAACTTTGGTGATCAAATTATTAGCTCCAAGCGGCTTCAGTTTTTGGATTTTTCTGGCTTTTGCCTTCTTAAAGTCAGAAGGTACTTAGAATACGTTAGTTTCTAATTTTGATTTTTGTGAGTTTTTTGGTTTTTGTTTTTTTTCTTTGCATTATTCGTGGGGATGTAATGGTATTTTTATTTATTTTCTCTTTTTATTTTTCTTTAATTGAATGACTTAGAAAAAATTAATAACTGTTATAGTACAAATTTAGTTAACTGCTGAAATCCGCAGCCATAAACGGCTTGGAGCGGCTCCATATGTGTAGTACTGTAATGGTTTGGAGTCGATATGACTGTATGTATGGAGATCCAGTCTGTTTGTCACCTTGCTCGTTTGGTCCCCTGGCATTTGAGAGGATGGATTTTTTTCGTGAGCAAGTTGGGGTTTTATATGTTAGGTAAAATGTCACTTTGTGACAAATTATTATTTGTCATCCTGATTAAAAAAAGGTTAGATTCATAGTTTGGAGTCACTAGCTAAGTAGCTAGCATGGCTAGCCAAATTTGGAGAAGTTCTTTTTCTCTAGCAGGCGTCGAGTACGATGGAACATATGAAAGGGGATGAGTAGACGGGTACGCATTATTTATTTTTACCTTGAAATGCTAATTTATATACATGCTAATTAGTTATGTCTGGCATTGTGTTTAAGAGGGCTAACTGTTTGAACAAAAAAATTATAGTAACTAGTTTTTAAATTAATTTTGACAGGAATTTTAGCCAAAAACCACTCAATTTTCTTCTATTTGGACAGCTTTCTAATTGATATGTGTTTTTCAAAGGACAAGCTAGCTAGCCCTGTGTTGATTGCATGAATGAAACAAAGCATTTAGCTAGCTGGTTAATATGCAAATAAAAAAGTTTATTTTCCAAAATTTAGTCATATTATAGCACAACAAAGTCATGATGAGAGACCATGTGATAGGATCTATGATATTGTATGATAAACCGTTGCCAAGTTTGTGGAGTTGGATTTTAAATTTTGTAGTCTGCAATTTTTTAGGAGTTTTTCAGACCGGCGGTCTGACCGACAGTCACTGACCCGCTGGGCTCAGCGGTCTGATCAGCTGTCGTTAGTGGTATGATTGGCCAGAGTGTGCTTTTGGCTGGAATTTTGGTTATGATTTGGCTTGTTTTGACCTAGATCATTGTATTTATATTGTATGAAGTATGATTTGACTAATGTGGGTTAAGTTGTGAAGAACTTGTGCCAAGAAATAATTTCTTTGTTTTCAGATATGCAGGAAAACTCAGAGTCAACTATGATCAACGGTAAGAATCGACGCTGTGCTCATGGAGGAGCAGAGGTCCAGAATAGTTAAGGATACTAGGTGATATGGTTGAGCTTAAGCATGTCACAAGGAATGTGGGAAATATTGAAGGGAAAATTCAAGGGATGAGTTGTACTAAGTGGTTTTGTCGATCCATGTAAGGTATAGTCCGATGGAACTGAAATGGGAAAGATTTGCTGTTGCATGGTAAGTTATTGGTGCACCTACACGTGGTAAGCATGACAATTGCTTGCAAGAGAAAATAAAGACCGGGTCAAGAAATGGCACTTTGGTAAGGAGGCCAAATACTGGAAACTGCATTGGATCAAAACCACAACGCTTGAGGAACACTTGGGAAAACGGTTTAAGTCAAGTAGATGCTGAGAAGATCAAATGGATCAAAGGCTAGGGATTTAGCAGATTCGGGCTCATGTGCTTTGAAAAGCGTGCATGAGTTTAGTGTGTAAGTAAAACCCGTGTTGTATAGAATTAATGGGGTTTTCCCTAATTGTGCTAGTGAATAGTATTCATTAGGGTTAGATGTGAGCTAGTTGTCTCATCTATTTAATGGACCGGGGATGGAAGCTTGAAAGCAAACCATCTAGCCAACCGACCATTTCAACTTTGTGTTCTAGGGTTAGGGTTAGAGAAGTGTGAGTGTTATGGTGTGCTCTCTTATTCTCTAGGTGGAATGGCTATAAAACCTTCATCTTCATGTAGCAATAAATTAATTTTATTCATCACTCATAGTGTCTTCTTAATTTGGCTGATTTGCTCTTATTCTTATTGGTTTTGATCTCTTCTCTCTTTTTCTTGATCTTGTTGTGTGCCAAGGAAATGTAAGTGATTGAGATGACTCACAGAGACAATCCCCATTCCTATAGGCACCAGGTCTTGCAAAATTTTGAAATTACACAGTTTTGCTTGGATTTGATGTCATCTTGAGATTTCTCGATCATAAGGTTTTTGCTTTAAATCTTTGGGAGGAATAGCTTGCTATGATAAGTGGGAACTCATCTAAAGTCATTATGATATCCTCTACCCATGAGCAAGTAATATCTCAAGATTTTGAAGTTCGCCCGATTTTCATGCAATCTTACCTGTTCTTGGGAAAGTTTGGAATTTTGAATAAGATTCATATGATCTTTAGGTGGAATAGGTTTATAAGACGCTATGTAAGGTGAATTCAAAATTTCATCTCTTTTGATTGAGGATTTTGTGAGTTGCATCATTCTTGGTTTTGGTTTGGGCTGATTATCTGTTCTTAAAACAGGAGAGCGGTCAGAGCGCTTTAGGCCTAGTCCAATCAACCACTGGTCAATGACTTGTTGGTCAGATCAACCATAGGTCAGACTACACTTCCTATGGTGGTCAGATTGGTGAGGTGCTAAAAATTCCCTCTCTTAGGTTTGTGAATTTGTTTCTTTATCAATTCTGATCTTTATAACTCTGTAGCTACCGGAGTAAAAAATTTATAAATATTTGGGACCCATAGGGGAGGGTGACCCCGTCTCCACCCCGTTCCCCTGTGGAGGAGATCGCCCCCACTCCTGATGGGAAATTCCCTACAGGCCTCACCCCACAGAGGAAATTGCCACCCCTATACATGCACAAGGTTTTGGGTTTGACCAAGTGATTTGTCCGACAAATATTACATATCTTATTAAATAAAATTACTCTGCTCTGTCCAGCTCAAATAGTCTGTGTCAAGCTCAACACATATAGTCCGTAGGACCCAGAAATGAAAAATGCCATTGGACCAGTTTCTGTCAAGTTTGTTACAGTAGAGCAGAAACAAAAAAGAAGTATTTGGCCTTTTTCATAGAAGTCACTCTCTTAGGCTTTTAGCACACTTGCAAGTCGCTCCCGCATGTACTTCCCATAGAGGCTAGGGTTTAAAGCAAGAAAAAAATAATGGTAGGACCCCTGAATTAGATTTTGACTGGACATGCCAGTACGTGATGCTTGTCGTTAGTTTTGTTGCTACAACTACGTACAAAAAGGTTAGGAGTGTAGAAAACCATTTGGTTTTGTTTTCTGTAGGCCCAACCTTAGTTTCAATTCTACCTATCGTAACTACTCTACATCTAACCTCGATCTGGTATAATGTAACTTCTCTGGTTATCTAGCTCAATATTCCAGAAAAAAGAGGTACAAAGTATGTTTTGATATAGGTAGTGCGATATATCCACATGTAGGTAGATTGTGCAATATGCAACTGTTATATATTTATATGTGTGACTGTGTGTAGGCTGACAAATGAATGGTGTACATCTCAATCTGAGATGCAAATGCCGGACCCTGTTTGGTACCTTTCCCTCAGGTTAGCTAGCGACGATATGCTTGATAATTGATCTCAGGAAAGGACTCATTTTCGTTGCAGATTTGCAGTTGCGAGGGCCAGCCCAGGAAGACTACTATAGGTCCAATAAAGGAGAGCCCAATATAACTGGGCCTCAATCTGCTTGCAAGGTGCATTGGATTGCAAGATATCTTAATTGTACAGTTATGCTTCGCCCAAGAGGGTCAATTATAGTTGTAGATCCATCACGAAATTGTGAGGCCTTGATCCTCCACGAAATTTCTAGCACGCGTAGTGTACGTTCACACGTGTGTATAGCGTAGTGTACGTTCACGAAATTTAGTAGAACGTTATGTGGTCGTGTTAGTGCAAGGCTGTGGGTAATGTTGGTGATGATTTTTGTTGTTTCTGGGCTTCAGTAAAGCACGTTGTTTGTGTGCTTGTGGCTCAGCTTTGGGATAGTTACGGACTATTTTATAAAATTGTCATAACATGAAAGTTGTAGGTAATAGTTCAATATTTCCATAGTGTTAGAACACTGCATTTGGATAAATGGTTTGAAAGTTGGAAGGCTGTTGTCCAGAAGTTTGTTGTTAATGGTAGTAGTTCTGTCATTTAGCATATTACACATAGTAGATGGTTGAATTAAATTATGATCATAACTAGAAAAAAATTAGATAATTTTCTATAGTTTCTTGAAGCGGTATGGTTTTCACTTTTCGTGCAGTAGGAAAATAGAAATATAATTGTGAAGTATGCTAACCAGAAGGGTAAAAGGATGGTCCTTGGTGCTGAAAACGAGGGTTTAAATGATTTAATTTTAAAATTGTGATAGCTAGAATTATATTCGAAGTTTTAGGTAGATTTAAGAACATATATGATTCATAATGTTTGGGTTCCATAATTGAGATTTATGATCGTTTGATCATTAGGACAACGGGAGTGTTATCCGGTGATGGGGGTTAATCAGGCTAGGTTTGCGCTTAGGAGCGATGTCGATTTGTGTTATTTGTATGTTTGTTGTAGCATTTTAGTATGATTGCTTAATGTATTGTTCAAGCGGTGGTGTGGCTTTAGGGGCACTGTTGGCTACACATCATCTTGTTCCTTGTGGATTAAAAAAGTGCATGGTAGAATAATGGTTTATGTTGATCCCTGTATGTTGTTATCCATGCAATATGTTTATGTTATTTCATTGATATGATATACTTGTTTACATGTTGATTATTTGATGAAGGAAGTAGCTTAAGATGAATAATGTTAATGTTGAACAATATTATTGTATTCTTGAATTTGCACGCATACACAGAGGACCTTCTTCGAGTAGGCATTCCACGAAAGTGAAAAAAGAAAAGTCCTACTACGGTAGGCACTTCGTGGGAGTGGAGGTTGGACCTTGTATGAAAGAGGATGACACAAAAGTGATTCATCGACAGGTGAATACTCCGCTATACTGGTATAAGTTACAGTGATACATGCATCGCATGAAAAGAAAATGAAAGACATAGTTTATGGATTACAAAGATTTATAGTTACTACATGTAATATTGTTACATGATTTATTGTTGCCACTATCTTACTATGTTACTTGTTGAGTCTTGGACTTATCCTTGCCTTATTGTTTTTAGGTGACCGTTCACCTGCAAGCAATTCTTAATTCATCACCTTTATTTCTCTCATTTATATCTTAGGGATTTAGCTCATTTATTTGAAACTCAGTTATTGGAACTCTTGGAGTTGGATAGTGGTCGTGTGGAACATGGATAGTTCCAAGTGCTTATGGATAATATTGAATTATAGAAGCTTTTATGGTGATTATTAATTTATTAATATTATTGGTAGTCACAAGTTCAAGATAGGTGCTCTCAGACGCCTAGTTCCAGGCGTTCTCGGGCACAAGGTTCCGAGCGTTCTTGGGCATGAGGTCTCAAGTTTAAGTGCAGATAGTTTTATTTTTACGATACTTTGTTACTCCTATTGTTATATAGCTTCTTGTAGGATTAATATTAGGGATAGCGTTGCTGAAATTTTGTAGTTGTGGTTCAAATGTGGAGAGAAATTGGTTAGCAATAGCATTCCAGGCTCAATGCTGGGCTGGAGCATTATATGTCATGTGTCTACATGTGTAGGAATATAAGCACATACAAGAATGCATTGTGGTGATTGTGCAAAAACAGGGAAATAACTTCTGTCTACTAATTGTTCACAAGTTCGTATAGCCAACCAATCAATTACTACTTGACTCAGTAATTTAGTTGTCTCTTTCCTAGATTGATATTTTTAGGTTTCGGATTTCGTAACTTTCTATCATTCTATAGGTTGTCAGACTTGTTCATTTGAAATATTGATGTACATGTGATCACTTTTGTTGAGAGATTTTGAGTATTTAATTGCTTTGGCAAGGTACTTGGCTCTTTCATTATTTTATACTTACTTAATTGTGATCAAATGTATTTATCGCTTCTTCTAGAGATGAATTGGACAATTAAGCAATACCTTGAACACATCCTGAAAACTTAAATTCAATATGTGTTTCATGCTGAGTTTTATTGAGACAGAAGATTATGCTACTACCTCTTAAGAAAATTACCCATTATAACATTATGAAGAGCAATGTGGTCCCTTTTTGCTGTTTTCTTTGTATATTACATCTTCCTGAAATTATTTGGTTATTGAATATCTGTAACTGCATCAGAACAAGTGGGAATTGTTCATCTTTTCCACTCTAGATGTTTTGCTATAATCAATACTGCTTCTATTGCCATTGCAAGGAGTCATGTATCCTTGCCATTTGGAGTAGTAATTTGCAATAAGCTCCATTGCTATTTTTCTCATAGGTATTGTGTCGGGACTCAGAACTTGCATTTTGAGTCCTATGTATTTACTGTGCTAGTCTCATAATCAGTGGCTGTCACACACATTCAACAACATTCATATCACATCCATAACAATAATTTAAAACAAATAGTGTGTTCAGTAGCGAATATGCCTAAACGATAGAGTTTACAGTATTGGGGCGGACCAGCCAAATAAAGCATATAATGTATAGCAGAAGCAATGATAAATGAGATGCCCAAAACCAGCAAGTATGCATCATCCTAAACCATAGGCAACTAACTGGGGTAGAACCTTAGAATTCAATGTCGTTGTCTCTAAAACTTACAGCATAATAGTACCCGCAGGATGTGTCTTCTTCTGCATCCTTTGAATATGTTCACAAGCAACAGTTGGGTATGAAAATTGCATTCTGCAAGACTTTTAAGCAAAGATATATAGTATGCATGCTATGTCAAAGATGGCTATCTAGTCTAGTTAGATTGTGAAACACACTTTCAATTGAATAGCATGTAGTAGATTGCAAATGAAAGTTGTAAGAGTATTTGATCTTGATAATTAAATAACAGTAAGTATAAATTTGCATAATATAGATCCTCTGAGTCAATCGCATTAGTCTAGGAAAAACTAGTGCACACAACGATAATATGGATACATATCATGTATAATGATAAATTTTATTAAATAAAAGAGTACGTGCCTTATAGCCAAGTTTTATATCTCAACGGCCCATAGGCCCAATATAAACTAAATAATAGCGAAAGATAGTAAATAAAGTGAAGAAGCCTAATAAACCTGCCTACAAGCAAATAACAGTAAGATGTGGCCTACTCGTATAGATCCTCACCATAGTCAAAGTTGAGCACAAAAATGTACTCCACAAGTTACACGGGAAAATGCATTATAATGTAAGGTAACAAGTGAAGGCATATAGGGTTTATTTGAGCGTAAAGCTGAATTTGAATAAATGCTATAATTAGATGTCAAACTGCTGAGTTTAATACAATAACTAAAAATAGTATCTTAAACAAGACTAATATTGTTAGTGTAGATCCAACCAAACACTAACATAACCACAAGTATCCCACCTGGACCATCATTCTCTAAAAAGATTCCAATAATTCCATCTAAAACCAATTTTTGAAAAACAAAGTCTAATTTATGAAAAACTTTACTCGGCATGCCCATGACTGTTGGCATGACTATCGAGGATAGTTTATATACTCTATAGAGGTGGTAAAATTTTACCCATAAGATATAATTATCTTATATTGTCGGCCACTACATATTTTCAAAGGCATACAATTGAGAAAATTATATCAAGACATTGCAATGCAAAGCCGTCAATCTGGCCACACCTCCGCAAACTTTGGTTTTCACTTAGGCTAGTGATTGTGCAGTAAAGGGGTAAGTATGGATTCACTTCGAGGGATATGGATGTCTTCCCTGGGTAATATTTGAGGACTTAACTTTGTGCGCCATTGATCTGAGTCTTACCAAGCAACCACATGTTTAGTATGGGATAGACCTAGTTGATTAATTTATGATATTTCAATTTCAATTTCACTAATGTGATGAACATGGATACTGATTTTCATGAGGCGCAAGAGGGAGTGTGATGCAAAACCTTAACGGGTGAAATTGAGTTGAGGTTGAGCACTGTAAAGATCTTATTGTGATTTTCTTTAACGTGAGGATAATCACATCGTGTCGGCAAAATTGTATAACCTGTGCATAGTGTAAAACTATTCGAACAGTTGTGTCTCCAGTTATGGACAATGCTTGGTGATTTCACACGAATGGTGGAGATTTCATAAAACTTGGTTGAGATAACTTTGAAAAGTGAATGGTTAGTTTACTGGTGGTTTAAATTCGTAAATGGGTAGTTCATGAGTAGTTCAATGTGGTTTATTCAATTCCTTTGATTATTTACTTTATTATCATTTTATTTAAAGTTCACTTTTAATCTATTTATTGTATTTACATTAAAATATTACTTTCTGCAAAATAACCTTTCAGCCATCTATTGGTAAACCTTGTACATTATATTGTATTTTTATTACAAATGACTTGCGGAGTACTAATGTACTCATGGCTTTATACCTACTGTTGCTCAGTGAAAGAAGAAGAACCATATCAGTAGGAGGTACCTGAAGGAGGATACTTTGATGATTTCGTGAATTAGGACTTCGCTTTCCAGTCGATTGCCTGTGGGCATGTCGAATGGCTACCATTATTTATTTTACACTGCTAGATTCTTAAACCCTTCAAGCTAATTATTTGTAAGTTGGCCATAAGGTCATACTATGATAATTATTAATATCTGAGTCTTTTTCTTTATTAATCATGCATATGGTTGATATTTCATCTATGTTTACACTGTGTGCACTAGCGTGATCCTAGACTAGTGCAGTATATACACAGAGTTTGGATTTATATATTCGGGTCTCGACACATGGTTGGTGACAACTCCAACTGTAGGCAACTTCTCCTCAGTGCTTCAAGATCTTAAATGGTCCTACGAACCTTAGCATAGGCTTTCCTTAGTTTAAAACCTCTTGACTTCTTTGAGCGGGAATACTCTTGGATAATCAAAGTCACCCATTTCATAGGCTAAGTCTCTGCGATGGTTGTCTGCATAGCTCTTCTATTGGGACTAGGCTATTTTCAATCTATCCTTGATCTTTCTCTCCTTCTCATTAGAATCTTAAAGTAGATTGGGTACATGGTCTTAATGTCCTTTAGGTTGCTCCCACAATAGAGGTGTTCAGTATTTTCTATCATACAAGGCTTCGAAGGGTGCCATCTGGAGACTAGCCTGATAACTATTGTTATAGGAAAATTCAGCATAGGGTAAGGTTTGATCCCAACTGGTACCAAAATCTCAAGTGCAGGCTCTTAGTATATCCTCTAATACTTGGTTGACTCACTCCGTCTGGTGATCAGTTTGAGGGTGATAAGTTGTACTGAAGTTGAGCTTACTCTCTATCTTCTCATGAAGTTTCTGCCAGAACCTAGAAGTGAACTAGCTTCCCTGATCTGACATGATCTTTTTGGGAACTTCATACAGGCATACAATTCTGAATATGTATAGCTCTACTAATTTGCCCCTGAGTAGGTGGTCTTGACAGGTATGAAATGGGCTAGTTTGGTCAATCGGTCTATCACCACCTAAATAGAGTCATAGCTGGATTGAGTTCTAGGAAGTTCGGTGATGAAATCTATACCAATCTTCTAATTTGGGATTAGCAATGGTTGTAGAAGTCCAGCAGGGCTCTGATGCTCTACCTTGACTTTTTAACAGGTGTCACATGCTTCAACAAACTCAACAATTTCTCTTTCCAGACTAACCCATCAATATCTTTCTCTAAGATCTTAGTACATCTTGGTACGACCTGGATAGATTGAGTAAGGCGACTTGTAAGCTTCACGTAGAATCATATTCTTAATCTCTTTGTTATTGGACACACAAAAATGATTCTCAAACCACATTGTTCCATGCTCATCTTCACTAAAATCGGTTGCTTTTCCTCTTCTCATGTTTTTCCTTATCTCTTTGATATCCTCATCAACCTTTTGAGTCAAGCGAATACTCTCCTCTGTTGGGTTTATATTAAGATGGGCAACTTCCTCCTAAAGTTGAGTCTGAACCTCTTCCACCAATATACAGTTTGCATAGGTTTTTCTGCTTAATCTACTACAACATTGGCTTTGCCAGGATGGTAGTGAATTACAAGGTTATAATCCTTGATTAGTTCTAACCACCTTCATTGCCTCAGATTGAGTTCTGCCTGGGTGAACATATACTTTAGATTTTTGTGATCTGTGTATATCTTACAACATTACCGATAAGATAATGCCACTAGATCTTCAAGGCATAGACCATAGCTGCTAACTCTAGGTCATGAGTAGGATAATTGCACTCGTGAGGTCTCAACTGGTGTGATGTATAGGCTACCATCTTGCTTTCTTACATTAAGACATAACCAAGTTCTTGTTGGGAGACATCACAAAAAACCTCAAAATCCTTGTGTATATCTGCAAGTCGAGCGTTGGGGTCGACACCAACTTTTTCTTGAGAGTCTAGAAACTCTACTCATAGGCTTTTGTCTATACAACTTCTTCTCTTTCTTCAGAAGTTGGGTCATGGGCTTAACTATCTAGAAGAATCCTGCTATGAAGTGTCGGTGATAACCAGGAAGTCCAAGGAAACTCTTGACTTCAGTTACTGACCCTGGTTGCTTCCAACCCATTACTGCTTCAACCTTGGAGGGATCTACTGCAATTCCTTTGGCTGCCACAATATGTCCAAGAAAGTCTACCTCTCTTAGCAAAAAATTACACTTGTTGAATTTAACATAGAATTGGTGCTCCTTAAGTTTCTCCAGAATTATTCGGAGATGGTCTTTGTGCTCTTTCTCATTTTTAGAGCAAATGAGAACGTCATCGATGAAGATCACTACGAAGTTATCTAGTTACTCCATGAACGCCTTATTTATCATACTCATGAAGTAGACTAGTATATTTGTTAGTCCAAAGGATATGACTGCGAACTCGTACTAGCCATAATGAGTAGAAAAGGCAGTCTTGGTATGTCCTGTTCTCTAATGTTCAGTTGATGGTATCCTGACTTCAGGTCTATCTTGGAGAAAACACTTGCTCCTTTCAACTGATCAAAAAAATTATCGATTCTAGGCAAGGTATCTTGTTTTTGATAGTGGCATTGTTGAGTGCTTGGTAATCTACAAACATTCTTGTATTGTTATCTTTCTTTTTGACAAATAGAATGGCTCGAAGAATTTTGGGGATTAAAAGAGTTTTTCGAATAAATGAAGGTTGAGAAAAACATAAAAAGCTTAGAAAATGACAGAAGAGAGCCAAAAATTCCAGAAAAATTCTTATAAATGCTAAAGAGCATGGGGAACTCAAGAGAAACAAAGACTATTGGGCTGCAAATAAGCACATTGTGCGTTTTGTTAACTCTAGGCTAAAATAAAAATAAAAGGAAAAAAGAAATTCTAGAAAAACCCAAATAAACTTGAATAAATAAAAACTCAATTTTTATGATGTTACAGGCATGCTGCCCTAGGATTTGAACTAGCGGCATTCCCAACCATAACCTTCCATAACCATTTTGCAAAAACATAAAACAACTTATTGTGGGATTCACCAAGCTTTGTGTCCATAACCGGGGATATGGTTATTTGAATAGACTTTACACTCTACAAAGGTTAAACACTTTACCGATATGACATAAACATCCCAATATGTCAAACATGTCATGCGATTGTAGGATCGGAAATGGCAACAGAGGGGGGGTGAATGGTGCCTTTAAAAATTTGCCCTAAGAATCCACTCGATTTTCCTCTCCGATAGCTATAGAAGATATGAAGTAAGATTCATGTTTATTGGAAGCCAAACACAATTGTTGCCGATTGACCGAACAAGGCTTAAGATTTGCCGGAAGCTGATGACTACAAACTCACAACCAACAATCAGTTCAACACAAAAGCAGAAATCTGCAAACTGAAAATTAGACACTTAAGAAAATGAAAAACTAGAATCTTCCAAAATTTTAAATTGAAAACTGAAGAAGGATTCCCTTCACCACACACACAGCTCCACATGCTCAGACAAATTCAAACTTGACCCAGAGAAGGAGGTTCAACAGCAAATAAAATAAGAAATCATCTCAAGAAATGAAAAGAAACCATGATTGATTGCATTGAGAGGAATGATTACAAGGATGTTTTACGATTCTCCCATCTCACTACATGCTTGAGAGGGAAACCCCCATTCACAGGGCACACACGCAAGAAGAGAAAAAAAATGAGCTCCTCAGTACTGAGCTCTCACATATTCTTCCATCCTTCTCGTGTACTACTCTCCTGCATGCCTCGGACCAAAAAGGAACCAAAGACACTACTTGAGCTTACACATACACACCAGACAAAAGCACACACCATTTTTATCACAAAACTGGTACCTCCCTCACCTCCTACAAATAGTGAAGCTCACATGAGCACCCATACCACAAGGAGAAAATCAAGAAGAGGCAGCTAGACTCCACTCCATGCCTTTCATCCAAATGTGGCAAAAGTCAAACACATGTAGAAAAGTGGAGAGAACCAACCATTTCAACAGAACTTGAGTCAATTCTCCAAATTGCCCTCAAGCAACTTACCGGAAGCTTCCCACAACCGGTACCTTGACCATCTGGACCTCAACTCCTCCCTGAGTCTAGTCTCGGTCCGCTCGTCATCGCCCATCGTGTTCGTCACCGGTAGCTCTGGTTCCTCGTCTCCCAGCTCGCAACCACCTCAAAGAGCCTCGATCATCTTCGGCGTCTCGACCGTCCTGACCTCAACACCTCCTGTGCCTAGTCCCGGTCCTCCTTGCCTCACCATGACCTAGCTCCGAAGTCCTGTAGTCACACAGACAAGCAAACCATCACATAGCACCGCACGAAATAACATAATCAACATTAGCACAAATAAAAGATACTCAACCATAGAATACCCAAAACAAACTCAAACTCACTAAACCAATCGTCAATTACTCATCACAAACATGGGGATACCTCCACATGGTCTCTCAATCTCCTCCTTGATGAGTATATTGACAAACACAGAAAAAGCATAAGATTGAGTTTGTTTGAAGAGTCATACATGGTCCAAGAAAAAGAAAATGATACTAATGACCATGTTGTCACAAGGAGCGAAAGAAAGAGCAAGGTTTCCTCAAATGCTCCCAAAGCTCTCGAAAAGTGGTTTTTTCTCCAATATTCTCCCCCTTTTGGCAATAGAATCATCAAGACACAAAAGAGAGAATATATCATGGTGTGGTTAGTTTTTATGTAATGTTAAGCAATGGGAGCCATGAAGATTTTCCAAAATGACCATTAGGTATTACACCAAACCATAATGCATATGTGAATGCTATCAAGATCATAACAAGATATGCATAATCAAGCCAAGCCACATAAGTAATAATCTGAATAGTACATGAATTTCTTAGCATGTCAAGCCACTCAAGAGTATAGTCTAGCTAAAGGTATCCAAAGATGATGCAAGCCATATCAATAATCTAAGTGGAACCAAGAAGCTAGAATTGAGTCATTGTAGAGTGCTACAAGTTCAAGAATGAATCATTTGTACAAGTACTTGGTTCTTGTTGTAGATAAGCAAATGTAGCACAATTCACATGTTTTCATTTAAAACTCATGATTTTGATGATATGCTAGATCTCAATCCTTATGCGACTATTCCAAGCGAGAAGCTTAAGGAGATAATCTTGGTCATCCAAAACTCCCCCTGAGTTCATGCCTAGTGCAATGGTAAGCAGTCTTATGAGAAAGAATTGGTGAGATCAGTTCTTTCGCACATAAAAGAGATCTTTTTGTTTTCTTAAATAATAGAACTAACTCATGCTTCGTCAAGAACCTAGTATAGCTCAATTAAAGATTCAAGTTGACATGGCATGAATCATAAAAGGATAATGAAAGATAGACTAGTCTCAAGAGCTAACATGATATGTCTTAATTCAAGTTGTGCAATTTTAATTAACTTATCAATGACAAAGGCTTGACGACACATATGAAGTAATGATAAATCTAGCAAGTAAGCATAATCATGGCAAGATGTAATGCATTGTAAGCATGTCATATATGGATAATAGTCAAGGCTCCATGTAGTTATATTACAATACAGAATGCTGAAATGAAATGCAGGAAATCCAGCTCCCCTTCAACATGTGAAGCACTTTTTAGTTCAAGTCGAGTTATGTCAATATTAAGCTTTAGAAGCTCCCAAATGAACTCTCCCCGAACCAAAGCTATAAAACGAGAAGTCGGCAAAGAAATCGAACATGCACCCTTAAAGCATAGACAAGATATAGAGGATACTATGGCTCGATCGACTCTCATCTACCCCATATGACACTAGGACTATCACCGCCCAACTAACACACTAAGGAGCGAACACGTTCCCTGTCTACCCAAGGGTGGCCCAACCCTTGCTAGAACCTATAAGAAGTGAGTGAGCTCAACCTAGTGAGAAGAGAAACAGCTAATAAGCAGCATCCTAGAACCACAATATGAGAGGAAGAAGTCTAAGCATCTAGACAAGAGAACTACTCCGAAGCACCCAAATGCAATGCAATAGAAAGGAGCAAGAGCATAATATACAAGATAAAGCAGTAAAGCACAAAACTCCCCCTCACTACAGTCCATAAGGACAAACCACCCCAAACTCTCCCCGCAAGGCTGAAAACCTAGAGCTATCCAAAGGCTTGGTAAAGATATTCGCCAACTGGTGCTCACTCTCCACAAACTAGAGCACTATATCACCCTTCTCCACATGGTCTCTGAGGAAGTGATATTGAATATCAATATGCTTGGTCTGAGAGTGATGCATTGGGTTCTTAGCAATATTAATAGCGGAAGTGTTATCACAAAAGAGTGGAACACTTTCTATAACTAACCCAAAGTCCCGTAGGGTCGAAGCCATCCATAGTATCCGTCGCAACACTGGCGGCAAAGAACGCACTCACCTCTGCGCGTGACTGCAACACCGGACTGCTTCCTAGAAGACCAAGAAAGGAGAGAAGTGCCAATCAATTGGCATGTGCCAGAAGTGCTCTTCCTATCTATCCTACAGCCAGCAAAGTCTACGTCCGAGTAGGCTCTGAGGGAAAGATAGGATGAGGATCAGTACTAAATACCATAGTCAATGGTAACTCAAAGGTACCGAACGATGCCCTTCACCGCCTGGCGGTGAGATACGTGAGGAGAAGCCTGAAATCGAGCACACAGACACACGGAGAAATGTATGTCCGGTCTTGAGGCAGTGACGTACAAGAAGGAGCCAATTATGATGCGATACTCCTTCTGATCAACTGGCTCGTTATCCTCATCTGAGTCGAGTGAAGCTGAAGATGCCATTGGTGTGGATACCGGCTTACCATCACTCATATCAAAGTGTCTCAGGAGATCACGAGTGTACTTGCCCTGATGCAAGAAGGTACCCTCCCGAGTCTGCTT
This sequence comes from Melocanna baccifera, assembly GCA_036346265.1. Taxonomy (NCBI): domain Eukaryota; kingdom Viridiplantae; phylum Streptophyta; class Magnoliopsida; order Poales; family Poaceae; genus Melocanna; species Melocanna baccifera. The sequence goes on along the minus strand of CM070706.1, from coordinate 14,670,983 downwards.
GATTTGAAAGCCAAGAAAGAAGCTCAACTCGCCCATCATACTCATTTCAAACTCTGAGCTCATAACATCGGAGAACTGAGAAACAGGAGTATGAGACGAGCCACCAAAGATGATATCATCCACATAAATCTGGAATGAACAAGAGTATGAGACGAGTCATGCCTGCGAATGAACAAGGTCTTGTCTACTTTACCCATCTCAAACCCATGACTCAACAAATAGGACTTAACCCTCTTATACCAAACTCTAGGGGCTTGCTTAAGTCCACATAGGGCCTTGCAAAGTTTGTAGACATGGTTTGGGTATTTAGGGTTCTCGAAACCTGGAGGCTGTCTAACATAGACTTCTTTCTGAATAAACTCATTGAGAAAGGCACTCTTGATATCCATCTGGTAAAACTTGAAGCCCTTAGATGCTATGAAAGCAAGCACAATCCTAATGGCCTCTAACCTAGCTACAGGGGCAAAAGTCTCCTCAAAATCTAGACCCTCAACCTGGGAGAAACTCTGAGCTAGCAGTCTAGCCTTGTTTCGAATTACTACCCCATCCTCACTCTATTTGTTTTTGAACACCCACTTTGTACCTATGACATTATGATCTCTAGGGGGCTCAACAAGCGACCAGACCTTATTTCTCTCAAAATTTTCCAACTCCTCATGCATGGCATTGACCCAAGACTCATCAGAAAGAGCATGATCAACATCCTTGGGCTCGAAAGAGGCAACGAAGGCAGAGTGGAGATAGAAGTGAGACGTGCTAGATTTTAAACGTGTGACACGCTCAAAAAGATCTCCAATTATCTGCTCTGAAGGATGATGTTCTCGGATTTTACGGGGAGGTCCTTGATGAGAAGTTGGAGAAATGGCCTCTACCTCATGAGCTGATGAGGTAGGAACAGAGCCACTAGCTCCAAAAGAAGTGGAAGGCATGGGCTGATCTCCTAAAGGTGCGGTGGAAGAAGCAGACACCTCAAGGAGAGCAGGAATTGGATCAGGTAGACAACCGTCATCTCCATCCTCCTCATCATCCACAAAGATGGTCTCGGATTGCTCTACAGAACCTGAGATATCGGACCTAGTCCCCGGACGGCCTCATCGAAGGTCACCTCACAAGTTTCTACAAATTTACTAGACTCGCAGTTCTAGACCCTATAAACCCGCGAAGATGTCGAGTAACCTAGAAAGATCCTATCACAAGATCGTGAGTCGAACTTATCTAGGTTTCTGGACTTTAGAATAAAACACTTGCAACCAAACACGCGAAAATGAGAGACACTGGGCTTTCGCCCGTATCTCAACTCATAAGAGGTGCGATGCAAGTGTGCCCTCAGAAAAACTTGATTTGAAACATGGCACGCGGTGGCTATAGCCTCAGCCCAAAACTTCCTCGGTGTAGAGTACTCATTAAGCATCGTCTTGGCCATCTCGACCAAGGTACGGTTCTTCCTCTTCACAACGCCATTTTGTTGAGGGACGTATGGAGAGGAGAACTGGTGCTCTACACCGGTCTCATCACAGAAACTCTTAAAATAGGAATTCTTAAACTACGTGCCGTTGTCACTGCGGATCGCTCGTAAGGCACCTGGGAGCTCAACAGAAATCCTACGAAAAAGACCCCGAAAATGGGTAAATATCTCATCCTTAGAGGCTAAGAAAAACACCCAAGAGTACCTCGAGAAGTCATCGACCACGACAGAACATACCACTTCCTCCCATCGATGCACTCGAGTTGGACCAACGTGTCCATGTGGAGCAGCTGTCCCGTGCATCGGTCATAGTCATCGTGGACCGGAGGATGAGAAGTAGCAACTATCTTGCCGCGCCGTAAGGAGCGCAAACTGATCTTTGACCATCTTGAGTTTGTGGCACCACAAATGAGATCGTGGTCGCTAACTCGAGTCAAATGGTCAAATCCAATATAACCAAATCTCCTATGCCAAAAATTAAGATCACGGGACTCAGAAGCAACTACACACCTGAGAGGATCACCAGAAGACTCAACAAAATCAGCACGAAAGATCCTCCCATAACGAGAAATCCTGCAAACCAGACTACCCGAACAATCAAGAATCTTACAAGCATTTTTCTTAAAACTTACCTCGAAACCGTCATTGATAAGCTGAGAAACCGAAAGCAAATTGTATTGCAGCTTATTCACTAAGGTAACATCTTTTAAAATAAATGAATCATTAACGTGCACAGTACCTTTTGCGATGACGCGCCCAAACGAAGCATCTCCAAAGGTGATCGTCTCATCACCTAGAGCACGGGCTAGGGAAGAGAACCAACGAGAGTCTCCGGTCATATGACGAGAACAACCGGAGTCTACAAACCAAACCTCTCCCTTCCCAGCCCAGCGAACCTGAGTCAAACAGAGAGTGAAGGCTCAGTACTGGGATAAATCAAAAGACATTTTGGCACCCAATACTGAGTCACATGCCGAGTAGAAGAAGTAGCCACACACGACTGGCCTCTAACTACCCTACACTCTCTGTCGCTCAAAACCGTAAGGTCTACTAGCGCACTGAAGTTGTTATTGGGTCCAATCGCTACGGGAGCGAGTCGAAGTACCAACAACACGCGATCACGCCGCGAAAGTCATCTCGACGGGAAACGAGATCTACCCCGAATGGCGGATATCATGACTAGAGGCAAATCAAGAACGAAAATCGAAAAACCGAAAATCCAAGTGCTCGATGCAGCCCAAACACCTCAGAGTGATCAACCCTAAGCGTCGTGTTGGTCTTAGGTGCACTCAAGATCTAGGGCTGACCCTGAATACGCCTAAGATCGCGAACACGATCTATTTGCGCGATCTTGGCGCGTCTGAAGCATCTCTCGATCATATGTCCATCCTTCTGACAGAAGGTGCAATGAAACTTCGCCTTTTGAGAGGTTCAAGCACCAGATGTTACCACCTTACTGTCAGAAATCCCTTGGATAAAGCCCGTTGATTTGATTTGAACTTTTCAGCCTGGGGCTTGACCTCGATCACACTCGCTGCTATGGGTCCGAGAATAGCAGTGAATACTTCCTAACATCCTCAAGAAAATCATATCCTAGACCTTGATTGAATTTACAAATATTTGATTGGTATAGAATAAGATTTAGCTTCTTCTTGCCTCCTACAAACCTCTCAAGAGTGTTCATAAGATACTGACACTCCCGAAAGAGAGAGGTACAAGAAGAGCAGGGGGAAGGAGAGACAGCAGAAGGTAAGGGAGTAGAAGAAGAACCAACAACAGAGGAACGAATGGCATGTGCACGCACAGCCACCTCAGAAGGGACAGTCCTACTGCTAGCTATTTGGTTCACATCGCTAGGCGCCTCTACCTTACCCTTGGGCTTCTCCCCAACACCAGCACACACATGACAAGCAGATGGTTGCTTATCTAGAAGGTCCTTAGTTAGCTTCACACATTTTTCATCCAATGCAATTAAATAAAATTTTAGTTTTTCACAGTTATTGCATGGTGAGCTAACAGGATTCTTAGAAGCATATTGAGCCAATTTGTTATTATTGTCAATCATCTTTTGAAACTCTTTGGAAACAGATTCAAGCTCAGCAGTCAACTTGGGATAGTTCACCCATGAAGCAATGGGCTCATCTAGAAAAGCTTGTAATTCAGCAATTTTATGATCTGCCCTTTTTAGGTTCATTTTTAAATTATTACAACTTTCATAAGTCTCGGGCAGATCGAGAAGCATGGTATAAAGACCTCTAAAAGCATTGTACTTATCCTCACATGAGGTGCAAGATGTAGTCCCAACAACAGTAGATGAAAGAGCGGCTACCCTACTCATCTCTAGTTCAGCAAGCAGACTCACATTCTCCATCTTAAACATATCAAGCTCAAAGGTCACACTATCATGCAATGTCCTTAGCTTCTCCATGTCACCAAGCAAGGTAGAACATACATCACAATCGTCACGGGAGGGAGCAGATATAAGTGAAGTAAACTCCCGTGACAATCTATCTACTTTCTTCTGCAACTCACCACACCTAGCTTTAGATCTAGTATAAAATTTTCCTAACTTAAGAAAAACATCATTAAGCTGGTCGTAGGAGGGGTATACCTCGTCGGAGTCGAGTAGAGCTCGCTCGCTCACGTCGCCTTAAGGGCCATGAAGCACATGCCGTGAAGTCGTCGCCATCCTTGGGTTCTTGATCGTCCTTCCCATCGTCGTCACTCCAACCCTCCACCTCGCTAAGGTCGAGGTCGTCGAAGGCGGTGAGGACGCGGTGGAAGAGCTTCTTGGCTTTGCCAAAATTGCGAAACTTCTTCTTACCTTGGGCATGAGTTGGGGCTTCTTGTTGCGTTCTTGTTGATGTAGTCGTTTTGCTCACACCGTCGTAGTCGCCTTGCTCTTCTCCGGCTTAGGGCGCTTTGTCCGAATGTGGTTGGGGCCACCACACTCGGCGCATCACGGGCCCTCTTCTCTTTCTGTCCCCCACTCTCTTGTATGCATGGGAGAATTTTCTGGCTAGGAGGGCTAACTGGTCTTCTGGTAGCTGTTCTACTAAGTCATCACTCATCTCACAAACAGTAGCAAGAGAAAAACCAGAGAGAGTGTCGTGAAGAACCGTGTCGGATCGATCGGTGACTAAGACCATCGACTGCGACTTCGACCTACGAGATACTATGTCAATCTCGTGAGTCTTGAGGCGTGAGTACAACGCATCAAGAGTCAAGGTCGAGAGATCGGTCGTGTCCTTGATGGTGGTTACCTTCATCTCCCAAACACGCAAATACAAAACCAAAAATATTTGACGAGCGTTGTCCGAGTTGAGGTATGTGAGACCGACCGCTCGGAGATTGCTTAAGATCTTATGAAATCTCCCAAAGCACTCATTCAGGGACTCTCCAGCGAGCATTTCAAATTTGTTGTAATCTTCCTTGTACTGGTCCTGTCGTACCGTCTTTATTTGGGTGGTGCCCTCATGGTAAGCATTGAGGGTCATCCAAATATCGAAGGGCGATGAAAGATGTGAAATGCGATCAAACTCATTTCGACTCAGACCCTAGATTATGATGTTCCTTGCCTTAGCATTCGCCTCAACATCAGGTATATTATTCATATTGATGTTTTCGCTTACAGAACAAAGAAAGTGAGTTTTAACCTTACGCCAAATCGCATAGCCCTGAGCCTAAATGTAGCTCTCTATCCAACTCTTCCAGAAGAGATAGTCGATCCCATCGAAGATCGGTGGTTTGGTGGAATACTTGTCTGTTGCCATGGCTCACAGACCGGTTAAGATCTATCGAGAAGAGCTAACCAGCTCTGATACCAATTGTAGGATCGAAAATAGCAACAGAGGGGGGTGAATGGTGCCTTTAAAAATTTGCCCCAAGTATCCACTCGATTTTCCTCTCCGATAGCTATAGAAGCTATGAAGTAAGATTCATGTTTATTGGAAGCCAAACACAATTTTGTCGATTGACTGAAGAAGGCTTAAGATTTGCCGGAAGCTGACGACTACAAACTCACAACCAACAATCAGTTCAACACAAAAGCAGAAATCTGCAAACTGAAAATTAGACACTGAAGAAAATGAAAAACTAGAATCTTCCGAAATCTGAAATTGAAAACTGAAGACTGCAAACTAGAGTTTGCTGAAATCTGAAACTGAAACTGCAGTAAACAAACCTCATGGCAACCGGTAGTTGGTCTGAACAATAAAACTGAAACTGTAACTCAAATTGGTTGGTCGGAAAGGAGGAAATCGATCGCAAGCGAATACACCAAACTTCGTGCGCACGGCCACCAACAATTTTTCAAGTTAATTACTCTCGCTCAAACCAAAAACAAAGAAAGAAAACAGCAGATTATTGTAGACCGAAAATCACTAGATCGAAATAGGAGACAAACGCAGTAACAAAAGGCAGCAGAAGAATCTACGTAACCTATGCAGACTTGGCCAAAAATTCGAGCAGCAGGACTTGGCCGAATAGTAAATACTGCAGCTAACGAGAAACAGAGAAATCCTCAATCAATCGCTGTTCTTTTCGTGCATACGAGAACCGAGATTCAGGTTAAATATCGACCTGCATTTAGAAAGTAACCAAAGCGAAAACATCGAGTAGCTTGGGAGCAAGCAACCGACAATGGGCAAGAAGAAATCTAAAAATTTCAACCATAGCCGATCGCAAGACTGATCATAGCGATACAACCGAACAGCTCGGAAGAAGAAAATTGAGCCACCAAAGAAAAGGATTGAAGATGATTGATTCTCTTTTGGACAGCCAAATGAACTAGACTTAAATTCGGATAGCCACTTAAAATTAGAAACAGAAGATCCAACCTAAGAGCAACTTGATAGAACACGAAGTCCGCTCGAAAGAACCGAAACTTGAACCAAAAAGCAAAAGAAACTCAAAATTAGCCCACACTTCTTAATCGCCAACTCAAAGGGGTTTCACATTTTCTCCGAAATTGAACTAGCAAAGGCACAGAGGTAAAGCTTCCTTCACCACACACACACTCCACATGCTCGGACAAATTCAAACTTGACCCAGAGAAGGAGGTTCAAAGAAGAATAAAATAAGAAATCATCTCAAGAAATGAAAAGAAACCATGATTGATTGCATTGAGAGGAATGATTAGAAGGATGTTTTACGATTCTCCCATCTCACTACATGCTTGAGAGGAAACCCCATTCACAGTGGCACACACGCAAGAAGAGAAAAATGAGCTCCTCAAGATCGAGCTCTCACACTATTCTTCCATCCTTCTCATGTACTACTCTCCCGCATGCCTCGGACCAAAAAGGAACCAAGACACTACTTGAGCTTACACATACACACTGCATAAAAGCACACACCATTTTTCTAACAAAACTGGTACCTCCTCACCTCCTACAAATAGTGAAGCTCACATGAGCACCCATACCACAAGGAGAAAATCAAGAAGAGGCAGCTAGACTCCACTCCATGCCTTTCATCCAAATGTGGCAAAAGTCAAACACATGTAGAAAAGTGGAGGGACCCAGCCATTTCAACAGAACTTGAGTCAATTCTCCAAATTGCCCTCAAGCAACTTCCCGGAAGCTTCCTGCAACCGGTACCTTGACCATCCGACCTCGACTCTCCTCGAAGTCTAGTCCCGGTCCGCTCGTCATCACCCGTCATGTTTGTCACCGGTAGCTCTGGTTCCTCGTCTCCCGGCTCGCAACCACCTCAGCAGTCTCGATCATCTTCGGCGTCTCTGATTGTCTGGACCTCAACACCTCCTGTGCCTAATCCCGGTCCTCCTTGCCTCACCATGACCTAGCTCCGAAGTCCTACAATCACACAGACAAGCAAACCATCACATAGCACCGCATCTAAACAAAGATAATCAACATTAGCACAAATAAAAGATACTCAACCCTAGAATACCCAAAACAAACTCAAACTCACTAAACCAACTGTCAGTTAATCATCACAAACATGGGGATACTTCCACATGGTCTCTCAGCGATACCATCAGCTTTTACATTACCGGTACTAACAACCACCATGCCATGACTTGTTCTTAAGATGGGGAGTACCCTCCAGTGTCCCAAGACTCGTATGGTGTGTCGGGTACCTTTCGTTATAGTCAAGGTCCCTACGAACATGGAGTTTGCACCATGTCCGTACAACCCAAAAATTCACCTACAATCTACCACCAGCGGTGAAGCAGTTAGCCCTAATAACCTATTATGCTAAGGTCTTCCCATAAAGGCACGTATAGGCCCTGTTCTTTTGCGGCTTCCAAAAGCCGCTTTTGGCTTTTGCTACAGTAACTAACTTTTAACAGATTATTTTTTTAAGATAGAGTCTACAAGTTAATTGTAGTACACGTTAAAAAACTAATATCTCAGACAATCAAAAATCGCAGTGAGTATCTCTCTTTGCAATCTGTCAGAAATGACCAAAAGCCATCAACCGCACCAAAAGCCATCACCATGACCAAAAAGAACAGGCCCATAATTGTACCATGGTACTTGTGTCTATGGCATAATATGAATCGATCCTTAGTTACCCGGGTGAGACATCCATAAATCCAGCTCATGCAAATTGCACCGATCTCCACAACCACTGCTCAAGTCTAAAATAAGTTTTCTATTTTCCTTTTCTAGCCAAAATATTAGATATAAACTCCTTTATATACTAGTTTCATGAGTCTCTCCCATTTTTGCATATCGTAACCCATTTCCATCCTAGCACTTCTAGTACTGCTATCAGCATGGCTAAGCATCAACTACAATGTTATAAGTTACTAGGTTCCACATGTTATAACCAGTGGGTATCATTGATTCAGTGTCAACAATAGGATAACCAATTTGTCAAGGCGGGAGTTGATACAATAAATGGGTGTAACTATTGCTTATAGCAATATAGTGATTTTTATTGAAACTACATGCATGCATAATAGTTTTTAACACAATATAATTAACATTCAAATATAGCGATTTTTGCTTGTTGAACTTGGGGTCTTGCTTGAGTTCATCTACAAAATCTCCAGAGCGTTGGTATCTAATCACAACACCAAACATTACAAATAAGAGCCAAATAAATTTGAAAAGAGAGCAAATTCAAATATTTTTAGAAAATTCAAATATAAAAGATTATGATTTTAGAAAATTTTAGAGATAAAAATAACTTAATTCGAAGTTCATGTGCAAAAGTTTCATGCATTTGAATTTTATTAGGTTTGAAAAATCTTGGAAATTGAAAAGGTCACTGTTCATAGTCATGACATCAATGGCGTAACTCTCGGATTATGTTTTCCAACTGGGGTGACGTATTCCCTTTGAACTGAAAGTGTATTTCTTATTTTTTGGGTTTTTAAAATGTTTTAAAAGGTCAGGCCCACATGTCATAGGCTTACTGGGTCAAAACAATTTTTAAAAGAAAATTCGACAATTGGAGCCAACTAGTCAGCGTCTTGGTAGAGAGAGGAAGGAGTGGTGCTCATTGACAGTTGACAGGTAGGGCCTATTTGTCAGTTACTTCAAGCAGCGTGTAACTCTGACGAGCACTGCCAATGGCGAACAATGGCGAGGCATGTGGAGGGGAGATGCATGTAAGCTAGAGGGGACTACAGGGAGGCTTTGGGAGGGTTTGGCCATGAGTGAGCATGGACAGAGAGCTCTATCAGCTGAACAATCATAGCGGCATTCATGGCAGATGGTGATGATAAAGAAGGGGTGCTGTAGGGGCAAAATTGGGAGGGGCACGAGCATCTAGGGCTGGGGGGTCTCATTTTAGGGGTCGTTGTGGTTGGTTGCTCACCGTGATGGCTTGTTGATGGTGGCCCAAAATGGCGGCAAGGAGCTCCTATGATGGTGACACTCTTGTGAATGGGAGCTGAAATTAAGTGGGGATGAGGGTTTAGGGTGCATGTAGATGCTATAGACACATGGAATTGAAGATTAAGCCACTTACTCTATGGATTGACTTTAGTGTGGTGGTGACCAGCATTGGAAAAGAAGATAGGTTCTTGGCCGAATTGGCGCATGAACTTTGTAGGGGAGAAGGGAGTGGTGTGGGGTGTTTGAACTTGGCTTGGGTGCCCTTTTATAGTCGCGAGATGGCTGGTAGTGTTCAATGTCTTTAGGCGCATCCACGAGCGCCACTGTGGCCATGAGCAAGCAGACAAGCGGGTTTTTTGGCTTCTGCATGGATGTGATGATGGCACGGTGAGGACAAGGAGATAGGGGTGGGCATTGGTAGGCGTTGGCGGTGAAGGCGCAACATCCCAAGGGTGAGTGTGCCAGTGTGGTCGCAATGAGCTGGCGAGAGCTTAGTGGGAATCTTGGGCATGGCAATTCTTTGTAGTGTCCGGTGAAGATGGTGTGGGGGAGGTGAGCAACACAAGGTCATGATGGCGCGATGCAGGCATTAGTGCGGGGTGCACAGTGTCGAGCACTTGGCGGCCATTGCAGTGCTGGCGTGGAGGAGAGGGAATGGATGTAGGGCAAAGGAGGTTGACAAGCTCACACATCGAGGGGGCTCAGCGCATGACGGTTGGTGGTCCCATAACACAGTGAGGCAGGCTAAGATAGCCAGCGATGTCCCTGGCCATGGCACACTATGGGCAGAGTAGGGCGGCGAGGAGAAAAAAGAGCCAACGAGTGGTGTCGGGTTGTCAGTGGCTATGAGCGAAGGAAGAGAGAGAGGCTGATAGGCGAGACTGGGATGCTAGTAGCTGAGACAGAGGCTGATGGGTGGACCAAGTTATCCGTGATTAAGAGAGAGATGGAGTGAGAGAGGCTAACAAGTGTGGCCAAGAGAATAAGGGTTTAAATAAATGTTTTCCCTTTTGATTTATGTGCATATTTCAAGTTTGGACTCTAAAAAGTTTCAAAAATTTTGGGGTCACTCTTGTCTTAGTGTAGATCTTTTGTGTAAATTTTCTAGCTTTATATATATATATATATATATATATATATTATTTTTTTCTAAAAATTCTTCAAATCTCACTATTTTGTTTAAAACACCATTTTGATTTGAGGAATTATTGGGAAAATGCTTAAAAATGCTCAAACTTCATTTCTACCCCTATGAATCCATTTTTGAGTTTTTAACATGAATTTATTATAGTTTCCCGTATGCCACTTCATGGTTTATTTCTTTCAAAATCAATTATTAATTCAATTTGAATTCTTATCCATTGAATAATCTTTTCCAAATATTTTTCTAAGGAAACTTAAATAAAAAACCAAGGAAATGATGATGCAACAAAAAATTTTAAATTCTCCTCAATTCTAGGCTTCCTAGAAAATGGGATGTTACATATTGGAAGAGACCTATTTTCTCCAGCATCTTGGTGCTTGGCTTAGCTTTTTTTTTTTATTGTTCACCATCCCGGGGCAATTTTGTTTTCTCATAATGGACATTTGCCTTTTTTTGGCATTGCAATTCTAATAGTAGATCAAGCATCGTGGATATGTCTAAGTATTTTGTTTGGCTTCACCCTTATTTTTACTTGGGAAACCAAGATATTTCAACCGTGAGATCTTAAGGTCACTAGAATGCTTGTTTATTGTCTGTACAACCATTAATCTTATTTGATTATTAACTGGGTACATTAACTTTGGTAAAACACCCTAGATTTCAAAGGGAAGTATATAGTAAAACCTTCAATAGAATAACTAATATTAATATTTTGAATTCTAAAATAAGCAACTTTGAGAATGTTGTTGCTGCTTTTTTGTATGAACTAATGCTTGATGTCTAGGATCCCTTTTCCTCATTGTTTATGATTAATGTGTTTGAGGCGATTATCCTTGTTGAGGGAGTAGCCCTCACCTTGGCCCAATCGGTCCACCAGGGCAAAGCACAATTGTGTGTGTAACTACAAAGCAGGCTCACTAAGGCTATGCCAATGAAAGAACATATTTGCCCTTATTAGTAGAGACCCCAAGAGGGGCATTTGTGGAAACAACATCTCCCATAGCTATAAATATAACCCCTAGGATACCATAAAGAGAGAACATTTGTGTAAGAAAAAAGACTTGAGCCAAGATTAGACAGAATCAAAAAGCGCCTAATCGGCTTTCTAATGAGGAATTGGTCGGAGGAGTTCTCTAAGGTCCTCTTATCCATGTGCACCATCACCACATGCCCCACCGGCTTCACCCCATTCAGATTGCACTTCGGCAACGAGGTTATGACGCCTGAAGAACTAAACGTGAAGTCCCACCACACGCGGGGCACAGGCACCCCATGCGGAACATGAGGTATCACTAGACCTCGTCGATGAAGGTGGACTTTAGGTAGCCAACAACATCACGAAGTACATAGGGGCGATTGCAGCTTCCTACAACAAAAGGGTCAAGGCGTGTCAACTCGCAGTAGGGAACCTCGTCCTCAAGAAGGCCCTACATGTTGCCATGCAGGCAAGTTGGAATCAAAGTGGGAAGGCCCATACATAGTCACGGACTCATTCAGGGCAAGCTCTCATTACCTTTTCACACTCGAGGGTCAACCACTAAACCACACTTGGAATGGTGACCACCTATGCCGCTACTATGCCTAGGCGTGAGAAGGATGGCGACAAATGTGCCATAGAGAAGCTTCCCAAATCATCAAACTATGTGCCATACTTGTAAAATCTTATGAATAGCCAACCCACACAAACGAGTTTCAATAAAGTGGTTTCCCTTCAAAAGAAATGACTTCATTAGCTGCGGCCCTCGTACTATACGGAGGCTAAAATCAACATCGACCGGGCAACACATCCGGGAGTACTCTATGGGGTCTAAGAGAAGGCTCAGACAACATCATGCCTCGTGCCACTCAATGAAGTCTACTGCCATCTTCAATGACACTAGTTTGAAGGGTAGGGGCTGGAGCACGCACGACCCTAAGAATTCTTTTGCTATCTTCGACAACGCTCGTTCAAAGGGTGGGAATGGGTTGTGCGCAAGCCTGCAAAGTCTACCATTGTCTTCAACGGCGCTTGTTCAAAGGGTGAGAAACTGAGTGCGCGTGAGCCTATGAAGTCTATCACCGACTTTGATGATACTCGTTCGAAGGGTGGGGGACAGAGCGTGCATGACCCTATGAAGTCTACCATTGTCTTCGATGACGCTCATTCGAAGGGTGTGGGATGGAGCACTCGTGAGCCTACATAAAAACCTTTGACACAACACGAAGGCCATGAGCAACTCGATTGTACAAAAAAAAGAGAGAAACACAAGACACAAAGTTCAAGGAATATGGTCTAGTCACCCTCATTGGAGCTCTTTATCTTTATATACTTAGTGAGATGAACATGTGGCTGAGACTAAAAGCTCACCCAAAATGCCTTGGAGTCTTCATTTTGATCCCAGCAGCAGAGCGCATGCCAGAGTAGGTGATCCTTGAAGGGGACCTGCCAGGAATAAAGATAGTAACAATGCAAGTAGGCTACACACAAAGTGCACAAACACTATAAGTAGGTCTTTGTCAAAGCAGGCTTAACAACGTAAGGGTGGGTCGGACCCGCACACCGAACAAAAGATAAAAAAATGCATATAGGTAACAGTGTAGCATTAATTGTTACCCTACATGCTTGCCACTTCCCGACACTTACAACTCAAATCAATGTGAAAAAGTTAGCTACAAGGGGTTTGATGGCTTCACACTTACCAATCCCTCGCTTGGCTGGTGGACGCTGCCATGCTGAGTTTGGTTCATCAAGGCATGCCACCTAGCCATGAACCCATGTCAGTGGGGCCACCAAACTCCCGACAAAGCGAGATCTTTGTCGTAGACTCCCCAAGATAGGCCCAAATTGGCTCACAAAAGGAGCCGACAGACTTTCGCGTCGCGGGAAGAGCATTCAACATTGTTGCAACTCCAGGAGGCAGATCAAGCTAGGGGTCCGCTAAGTCACCCACGTGGCCACAACCATGGGTATGCAACATCCCCAACAACAACTGCGCAATAACCTATGAGCAATGGTTGTTATAGACCTTGACGGTGTTGAGGGAGAGTGCGGAGGTGTCGCATATGTGTCGAATGCTGCCATTGAGGTCCTTTAGGCTATGCTATCTCACTGGGACTGACACCGCCAGCTCTCTGAGTATACCCTCCAACATCTCCATGGACTTCCAGGATGACATAGCCATTTGGTCATGAAGATGATGGCCCTCTGTGACATTTGCCGCTAGATGAGTCTTTTCTTGCGCTCGAGGATGGTAATCTGCTGTAAGAAGTTATGCCTCTCCTTTGTTGCCCAAGCGCTGGCCTTCAACATTGCACCCCCTGTCTTGAGGAAATGAATCCGATCTGCTTGCTCGGACGCGAGTGCTAGTTGTTAGAAATTGGCCCATTATTTGTAGCCCATTTTCTTAAATTCCAAAGCATGCAAGGTTTAGTATCATATTGTTTACGCAAAGTGGGGGAGACCAATTTATAAGGTGGAGTTCATGTCACTCCTTGAATTATGGAAGTGGATGGTGGCTTTGGCTAAACACACACACGCGCATGCACGGACACACGCACGCGCGCGTATTCCCGTATTTTTGCGTGAAAATCGCGTGACTTGTGACTTACGACGCGCAACCGCGCCGTAACGTGGCGCGTCACTTGGCAGACCATGTCCACCTTATTTTTGCTGAACCTCGCATCATCTCTCTCTCCTTTAAACTGGTCATGAGACTGCTTAATTACCATTATTTGGTTTTGAATTTTATCGCTTACGGTGAATAATTGATCGCTTACCAAATGAATAATTGATCGCTTACGATGAATAATTAAGCGATTACGATGAATTATTTTGGTTCAATGAGGGCAGTTACTAGAGAGTAATCTGCACTTCTATAAAAGACCTGGAGACGTCCAGACTTGGACATGCAAACTTTTCATTTTCCTTCTCCTATTGTCCTCTTCCTCTCTGATGATATTGTACTGTTGTACTATGCTGTTCGAACTACGTCGGCCTTTCTTCCCTGTGTGCACCTGGAAGGAGGGTGAGCGGTATCTCCGAGCCATTGCTGCCGTGAAGACCTGCACGGGGGCAGCAATAAGGTTTCTGGGCAGCGCACATCTGCGCGACCGCTCCTACTCTGCTTCATCTACGTCCTACACTGCGTCAAGTCTACACTGCATCAAGCCTGCGTTGCTTCCTGTTCTTCATTAAGCCCAACAGTAAGTCGTTCGTGTGTTCGTACGACTTTGATACAATATTTTTCTTGCGTATATTCTAAAGTATGGTGAGTAGCCTACTGTTACTAGTTAGTTGTGCATCAATAGTATATTACTTTTGTCTCCTACTAAAACATGGAATTAAAATATTGCCTATATTTTTAACAATCCAGAAACCTTATCGTGAAATTTGTTGCAATGCAGAAATGGTTAGCGCTTCTGATGCGATGAAAGCTGAGAGGTTTTGTGGTAAGAACTTTTGTAGATGGCAGACTAGAGTCAAGTTTTGGCTCATGTTTTTGGGGCTGTGGTGGGTTGTCCACCCGCAGTATCCATTTACGATCGAGCAGTACATGCAGTTTAATAGTGCAAACAATACTGCTCATGGTTGCATCTTGACTGTTCTGGCAGATCAATTCTACGATGTGTACATGGACTATAAGTCCACCAAAGAGTTGTGGAATGCACTAGAGCACAAATATGCAGAGGCAGAGGCTGATCATTGGCTCTACATGTGTGAGCAATTTTTCGACTTTAGCATAGATGAGGCTAAGTCCATAGTTGGACAAGCTCATGACCTCCAGCTACTAGTCGGTGAAATTGCGCACTTGGGCTGTGTGTTACCTCCTAAGTTTGTGGCTGCGGGCATTGTTGCTAAACTCCCTCCTTCTTGGCGGGATTTTTCCACTAGCTTGAAACACAAGAGGGAAGAGATTTCTGTTGAGGATCTCATTGTTGCTCTCGATGTGGAAGAAAAAGCAAGAGCAAAAGATACACCAAGCACTTCTGGTCAAAACAATGTAAACTTCATTGAGAAAAAGACTGTAGCAAAGAAGTATAAATCCAACAAACCGAACAAGACAACTAGCTTTAAGAAGAAGAAAACTGAGAAAAGGGATTTGAAGGACATCACCTGCTTTATGTGCGGAAAAGATGGTCATATTGCGAAGGATTGTCGCTTCCGCAAAATCAGAGATGTTGAATAGCCAAAGAAGAAGGCTGTTAACGTGATCATAGGCGAGGCCTCAACTTCAGGAGGGTATGGTAATCCACCTGTTGTTTTTTCAGCATGTCAATCCACTAATTGGTGGGTGGATACTGGTGCTAATGTTCACGTATGTTCTGATATTTTCTTATTTTCTTCT
The DNA here is from genome assembly GCA_036346265.1 of Melocanna baccifera. Taxonomy (NCBI): domain Eukaryota; kingdom Viridiplantae; phylum Streptophyta; class Magnoliopsida; order Poales; family Poaceae; genus Melocanna; species Melocanna baccifera. Next base: position 14,655,236 of record CM070706.1, on the reverse strand, counting down.
TACCAGGCAGCAGGGGCTTCCTCCGTCCTAATGGGAAACGGCTCGCATGCTTCTATTCTTGGTGTTGGCACGGTGGATCTGAAGCTTACTTCAGGGAAGATTGTCCACTTAAAGAACGTGCAGTATGCTCCTACAATAAATAAGAACCTTATTAGTGGTTCTCTTCTATGTAGGGATGGTTGTAAGCTGGTTTTTGAGTCGAATAAAATTGTATTGTCTAAATTCGGAAACTTTGTTGGTAAAGGCTATGAGAGCGGAGGCTTGTTCCGCCAAAGTACTTTAGAGTATTGTTATAATCTGAATGTTGCAACAAATATAAATAAATGTGAGGCAAATATTTGGCATTCCGTTTCACATATTGGTTTTGATAGTATTGTGAGAATGTCCAAATTAGATTTAATTCCAAAATGTGAAATTGTCAAAGGATCAAAATGCCAGTCATGTGTGCAAGCAAAACAGCCTCGAAAACCTTTTAAAGGATTAGAGGATGAAAAGAACTTGACACCGTTAGATCTTATTCATTCAGATTTGTGTGAGATGAATGGACTATTGACAAAAAGAGGCAAAAGATATTTTCTAACTTTTATTGATGATGCAACACGCTACTGTTATGTGTATTTACTTAAAACTAAAGATGAAGCTTTAAACTACTTTAAAATTTATAAGGCCGAGGTTGAGAACCAACTAGAAAAGAAAATAAAAAGATTGAGATCTGATCATGGAGGAGAGTATGTCTCTAATGAGTTCTTCCAATTCTGTTCCGAGCATGGAATAATCCATGAGTTCACACCACCATATTCACCCCAATCAAATGGGATAGCTGAGAGGAAAAATCGGACATTAACGGACTTGGTCAATGCCATGTTAGAGAGTTCTGATATGCCTAAGGTATGGTGGGGGAAGCTATATTGACAGCAAGTTTCGTCCTAAATAGAATAATCACTAAAAAAAGTGAAATTACTCCATATGAGGGATGGAAGGGGAGAAAAACTAATCTTAATTTTCTGCGAACTTGGGGGTGTTTGGCAAAAGTTAATATACCATTGCAGAAAAAGAGAAAAATTGGACCAAAAACAGTTGATTGTATTTTTCTAGGATATGCTCAAAATAGCACGGCCTATAGATTTTTAGTAGTTAAATCAGAAACTCCTGATATTATTGCTAACACAATAATAGAGTCTAGAGATGCTTCATTTTTTGAGAATATCTTTCCTATGAGAACAGTAGGCAATACTTCAACATGAACTGAGAATGTTCAAATCGATAATATCGAAAATGAGAATAATCAAACTTCTGAACTTTCCACCATTTCTGAACCATTTTATGATATCCCTGAGGAGGATAATAATTTAGTCGCAGAAGCTTCTCGAAGGAGTAAGAGACAAAAGGTTAAGAAAACCTTTGGTGATGACTTTATTGTATACCTCGTGGATGATGTACCAAAGACTCCTTTGGAAGCTTATGCATCTTCTGATGCTGAGTATTAGAAAGAGGCAGTCCGTAGCGAGATAGACTCAATCATGGCTAATGAGACTTGGGAGATCACCGATCTTCCTATTGGGTGCAAACCTGTTGGATGTAAGTGGATTTTTAAAAAGAAACTGAGGCTCGATAGTACTATTGAGAAGTACAAAGCAAGACTTGTAGCTAAGGGTTACACCCAGAAAGAGGGAGAAGATTTCTTCGATATCTATTCTCCTGTCGCTAGATTAACCACCATCAGAGTACTCCTTGCATTAGCATCTTCCTATGATCTGTATATTCATCAAATGGACGTAAAGACAGCTTTCCTTAATGGAGAGTTGGAGGAAGAAATTTATATGGATAAACTCGATGGTTTTGTGATTTCTGGACAGGAAAATAAACTATGCAAATTATTAAAATCCTTGTATGGTTTAAAGCAAGCACCTAAACAATGGCACGAAAAGTTTGATAGGACTTTGACAACCGCTGGCTTTATTGTGAATGAAGCTGATAAATGTGTATATTACCGTTATGGTGGGGGTCAAGGAGTGATCTTCTGTTTGTATGTGGATGACATACTTATATTTGGAACAAACACTGCTGTAATTGACGAGGTCAAAACATTTCTATGCTGCTGCATTGATATGAAAGATTTAGGAGAGGCAGATGTTATATTGAATATTAAATTGATCAAGAATGAGAATGGGATTACTTTGAACCAATCTCATTATGCAGAGAAAATATTGAGCTGTTTCGGCTCTAAAAATTCTAAAGTTTCTCCAACGCCCTATGATGCGAGCATTAAGCTTCGAAAGAATCAAGTGTTAGGAAAAGATCAATTGAAATATTCATAAATTATTGGGTCACTTATGTATTTAGCTGGTGTCACAAGACATGACATTTCATTTGTTGTGAGCAAATTAAGTTGGTTTACTTCTAACCTAGGAGATGATCACTAGGAGGCACTTGAAAGAGTGTTGCGCTACTTGAGGGGCACAACATCTTATGGAATTCATTATACTGCATACCCTTCTGTATTAGAAGGGTACAGTGACTCCAATTGGATCTCTGATGCTGATGAGATCAAAGCTACAAGTGGTTATGTGTTTATTTTAGCTGGTGTTGTAGTTTCATAGAGGTCTTGTAAACAGATTATATTGATGAGATCAACCATGGAAGCGGAACTTGTAGCACTTAACACAGCCACTATTGAGGCTGAATGGCTAGGAGAGCTTCTGATGGACTTACCGTTGGTTGAGAAACCAATACCGGCAATCCTGATGTACTGTGATAATCAAACTGTGTTGGCCAAAGTCACAAGTATAAAGGATAATATGAAGTCCTCTAGACATGTGAAGCGGAGGCTTAAATCTGTTAGAAAATTGAGAAACTCCAGAGTGATAGCTGTGAACTATATTAACACTGAGAAAAATCTGGCAGACCTTTTTACAAAGGGATTAGCACGGAAAGCGATTTCTGTTGCTTCTATGAACATGGGAATGAGGCCCCTTTAAGTTACATCACAATGGTAACCCATGCTTTCTTGATCGGAGATCTCATGACGTAGATAATGGGAAAAATAAGTTGATGTTGTAAAAAGAGAGTACATATTAATTGTACCTATGTCCTAATAAATAAAATACTCTCAACTGTATGGAAGGTTGGCATAAAGCCTTAATGTATTCTGTTGTCCAAATGTGGAAAAGGTATTAGCTTGCAGGATACCCAGAAAGAATACACCTACTTGAGCTTAACTGTTTGGTCGCAGTTCACGAGAACGGGGCATTCTCTAGAAAGCTCATGAGCAGATAAGAGAGCATGACCATATAACGCTCCGTTTAGGCGTGGTTCATTGGCAGCCTAGTACTAGTTGAGATTTCAAGTGAAATCTAATCACAAAAAACTATGAATTCAAGGCATAGTCCATTCATTAGCTGTGAGAAGATGAATTTTATTATTCTAGGTGCAAGTTCAACCCGTACGGGACTTACACTAAAAGACTAGTATATTAAACAGTACGTCAGCACAATATCTTTGATATTCTTTTGCTTCTTGCTTTGGAATTGGTGGGGGATTGTTAGAAATTGGCCCATTATTTGTGGCATATTTTCTTAAATTCCAAAGCATGTAAGGTTTAGTACCATATTGCTTAGACAAAGTGGGGGAGATCAATTTATAAGGTGGAGTCCATGCCACTCCTTGAATTATAGAAGTGGATGGTGGCTTTGGCTAAACACACACACGCGCACGCAGGCGCGCGCGCGTATTCGCGTATTTTTGCGTGAAAATCGCGTGACTTGTGACTTACGACGCGCAACCGCGCCGTGACGTGGCGCGTCACTTGGCAGACCATGTCCACCTTATTTTTGCTGAATCTCGCATCATCTCTCTCTCCTTTAAACTGGTCATGAGACTGCTTAATTACCATTATTTGGTTTTGAATTTTATCAGTTACCAGTGAATAATTGATCAGTTACCAGTGAATTATTTTGGTTCAATGAGGGTAGTTACTAGAGAGTAATATGCACGTCTATAAAAGACCTGGAGGCGTCTAGGCTTGGACACGCGAACTTTTCATTTTCCTTCTCCTATTATCCTCTTCCTCTCTGGTGATATTGTACTGTTGTACTGTGCTGTTCGAACTACGCCGGCCTTTCTTCCCTGTGTGCACCTGGAAGGAGGGTGAGCGGTATCTCCGAGCCATTGCTGCCGTGAAGACCTGCACGGGGGCAGCAATAAGGTTTCTGGGCAGCGTACATCTGCGCGACCGCTCCTGCTCTACTTCATCTACGTCCTGCACTACGTCAAGTCTACACTGCATCAAGCCTGCGCTGCTTCCTACTCTTCATCAAGCCCAACAGTAAGTCATTCGTGTGTTCGTACGACTTTGATACAATATTTTTCTTGCGTATGTTCTGAAGTATGGTGAGTAGCCTACTGTTACTAGTTAGTTTTGTATCAATAGTATATTGCTTTTGTTTTCTACTAAAACTTAGAATTAAAATATTACCTATATTTTTAACACTAGTGTCGCCTCCTTGGCTTTTTGAGCAGCACATAGCTGCTTTGGCATGCTTGTGGACTCGCAGTGGATCACCGGCTATAGCGTGCTCAATAGAGCCATCGTCTAGGAGAAAAGGCACAAGGTGAGGTGCCCAAACAAAAAAAGGGACGCAATAGTGGCCGACGGATGCACCTTCACCTCACAAGCCTCAAGGGCACCAAGAAGAAGGTCAGACCCGCAAGACTGTAAGACCTACCGATCAAGCGAGGCATCTACGCAACCCGCCACGACTCATATGGCACAAAGTGCATCTGGCCTAGGAATGAAGTTGCTCATGGAGAGCCGATGACCATCACCTCTCAAGACATCCGACGTAGACAGCCGGGAAGCCTCCTCCGCCAGCATTGCAAGAGTGCCACTACAGGCAGCATCATCGACAGATGTCCGTCCCATCGTTACCGAAGAGGTGGGGTTACTGTTGAAGGTGACAGCGTCAGCGAACATAATGAGGACAGCCGCGCGAAGTCCCGGGAACCGAAGGAAGGGCTCAAACTTGCAATGGAGCCACTAAGAATGTGCACGGGAGTTTAGTCGATGTCCGGATGCGTCGGGCTTCACTGTATGGGAAGCGGAGTCCGCCAGTTCACTGCAAGCGCTCCGCTGGGGGGATAGGTGCCACCTCCGAGCTAGAATTCTCTTCCATCACGTCTAAAGTTACTATGTAAACCGTGGCAGGGACGGTTGCTGGAGAGTTAAACTGGGCACACTTTTTCGAACGCCCCGGTGAAGCCACCAAGGCTAGGTCTGTCGCTGGCAAGAAAGGGCACAGGGTGTATGGGTCCATCCCCATACCATGACCTTCCGCCTCACCTTCGAGGGCATCCTCTAGGACGTCCGCCTCGCATGTCCCATCAGCAATATCCTCAATTTTGCCTTCCCCTCCCATGTCGCGTCATCCTCGCCCTGCGAAAGTGAAAGGAAGTGGGTTGCGGTAGACTTTCGGCCCAAGGGGAGGGCGGGAGAGAGAAAAGAGTTTGAATTTAGTTCAAACTTGAAAACTTTGAGGAATTTTTAAATATATCAAACAAGTTCCAAAAATATGAAATTTTTTGGAGTGACTGCTGAGGTCAGAGGGGACTAAGGAGAATTATTTTCAATATTTATCAGCTTTTAATTTTCCCAAAAATTCATTTGCTGCTATCTTTAATTGAGAAAGGTTTTTAATAAAAAGCAAAAATGTAGATAAATGCTCAGAAATTCATAACTTAATATTTTAAATGTAAAGGACAGGGATTTGCAATATTGGGCTGATACACCAAACCAGCACCTAACAGATTCATTCGGTCCACCATCCTCTCATAACGAAACATCTCTTCAAAGCCAAGCAAAAAATCTTAAAACAAAAAAAACTTTTTAAAAGAAAACAACAAGCACAAAAAAAGTCAATACCTACCAGGTACCAGCCAGCCAGTGATGGCAAGGCAACCATCACCGAAGAAAAGAGCAAAAGGGAAAATAAAGAAACAAACAACCAGAACCAATACCAAGCCACACACAAGATTCACAGCAGCAAGCAAGCGAGCAACCTCATCAAGAACCAAGGAACAGAGGAGAAGATCCATTCCTGCCAAGAAACAGAGGAGATCTGGTGAAAGGAATCAATGACAAATGGGGAAGAAGACTAGATCGAGAAATCAGTAGGACACAAGAGGAGGAGAAGACCAGATCAAGGAGGAAGCGGATGCAAATGAGCAGCAGCAGTGGCAGCGGGGGGAGCAAGATGATGTCACCGAAGCAGATGCTGACCACCATCCTCATCATCTTCTCCACGCTCTCCTTCATCAAGCTGCTGCTCCTCACCAACTCCTCCTCCGCCACCAGCGCCTCCGCCGCGCGCGCCCGCCGCTCGGCGTGGGATGACGACGGCTCCGGCAACGGTACCGCCAAGAACGGCCTCGCAGCCAAGGAGCTCGCGCTGCTCCGCTCCGTCGTCGCCGCGCGCGCGCCGTGCCGGCTGCTCGTGTTCGGCCTCTCCCCGCAGCTCCTCGCGCTCGCGGCGGTCAACTCCGGCCAGGGGGCCGCCACCGCGTTCGTCACCGACAGCGCCGAGGACGGGGACAGCGCGCGCCGTGTGCTCGCGGGGCGCAGCGCCGGCTCGGCCGCCGTCCATCGGGCGAGGTACCCCGACGCGGCGGGGGAGGCGTGGCCGCTGCTGCGGCGCGCGCGGGCGAGCGCAGCGTGCCGGCGCCCGACGGGAACGGTGCGCAAGTCGGGGTGCCGGCTCGCGCTGACCTCGCTGCCGCGGGTGGTACTCGACGCGAGGTGGGACGTGGTCGTCGTCGACGGGCCGAGCGGGGCCGGGCCCGGGGAGCCCGGGCGAATGGGGACGATATACACGGCGGCGGCGCTGGCGCGTGCGGCGGCCGCAGCGGGGGGCGGCGTGGTGGACGTGGCGGTGCACGACGTGGACCGGACGGTGGAGCGGTGGTACGCGTGGGAGTACCTCTGCGAGGACAACCTCGTCGCCGCCAAGGGGCGCCTCTGGCACTTCCGGATCGCCGCCGCTGGGCCGCCGGACGCGTTCTGCTCGACCGGTCCCGTCCAAATCTTGTAGGAGTACCGCACGGGTCTGACCAAGAATCCAAGGTCGACGGAGGCATTGCCGGTTCTTGTTCGTAGGAGCGCAATATCGGCGGCCGGCCGGCTGCATCTCACTATCACTGAGATCCTTCTATCGGCATCGCCGGAGACACGACCCGTTCTCGAAGACGACGGCGTAGGCGGCGTGGTTGGTTGTTCACAGTTAGTAGATTGATGCACTTTCGTAGCTCAATTCTTTGTTGCAGTGCAAGAGAAGAAGAGTCTGTAAACTATTAAACTGAATTGTTCTTTACTTTTTTTGTTTGCGACAATAATGGAGTGATAATACCACTAGTTTAGTAACTTCTCTAACTTGTAAGGAGAATTGAGCAACACATTTAATTTCAGATTGTTGTATGAAAGGTTCAGTTCTTTCAGTAGTAATGGAATGCTAACAAGCTTGTTTGAGATTTTTCTGGCCTTCTGTTCTTAGATCAAGTGTAAGTTCTGATGAGCATGTTTGCTTTCGAGTTGTTTGTGCAAATTCAGTACTTCACTAAAGAACTTAGCAACAAAGTTGGCTTGTTACTTCCGATATATTTCTGATGTTGGCAAATACTTTACCATCATGGAGCAAACAGAGGAAGCATTTTGTTCTGGTGATCTAGTAACAAGATTTGAGCAACCGGCAATCAGGTGCACGGCAGTATGGCCGATGAATACAAAAGTATGAGTGAATCAGAAGGGCAACTTCGTACCAGATGCATAAATTATGCCCAACTGATCTCTCTTGTTCGAAGAAAGGGACATTGTGCCAACTTCATGATGTCCTTCCAAGTTGTCTGTTTAACTCAATTCTGGTTTTTTTTTAAAACAGTAGTTAGGAAACCTAGAATGAATTTTTTTCAAGTATGAGCATACAGTTCTAATCACTATTTTTTTTGGATTATCGTCTCTTCTTACTATGTATGAATCATAGCGAGGTTTCTCAGGTGGGGAGACTCTCCTCATGGATGAACAAAAAAACAATCACAGCTGAGCAGGGCGAATCCATCAGGGAGCTTCGTTAAGCTTCAGTATACTCTCCACTAGAGCCAACCCCCATCCCCCGGCCATGGGTGGCAACCATGGATAAAGGCAGCGGCTCTACTCTCCACCGGAGCCAACCCCCATCCCCTGGCCAGGGGTAGCAACCATGGATAAAGGCAGCGGCTCTACTCTCCACCGGAGCCAACCCCCATCCCCCGGCCATGGGTAGCAACATGGATTAAGGCAACGATTCTACTGGGAAGAAGAGAAGAGATGGGCTTTTCCAGTCGGCTCACAACAATGATATCCACATGAAAAGATCCAAGTAGCAACGGGCAACTAGTATACCTCATGGTCCTTGTAAGACTGAATGGATGATATATTGCAATAGCCCATAAGGCATATATATAGTATAAAGAGGACACAAGGATACAAACCCTAGACATAAAAAAACATAAATACCCTTAACACTCCCCCCTCAAATGCAAAGTGTATACAATAGCATTGCATTTGGAAGGGTTGACACTAAAAATAGGAAAAGACCACACAAATACCCTTAACACAAAGTCCGTATCTTGAAGATGTTGTGGTAACATGCGGCTCTTGAAAAATCTGTCAAATTATGTCGAAGAGGGAGATAGAACCATAGCGGTGCAGAAGAAGCGCGACGGCCTTAGAAACTCAGGGCGGCGGCTCAAAGAGAAGAGCGGCGGTATCATGAAGACTTCTACGATCTGCAGTGGCTCAAAGAAGAGCGATAGTTGGACTATACGAAAAGGAAGGAGAGGACCACGCCATCCAAGAGGATGGATCGTGGCTAGCAAAGCAGTCGGCTGATTGATAGATTTTGTGGACACGCACAGTATTGACAAACTAATAGGAATACTACGGACTTGAATAGACGCAACGGAAGATATAAAATGTAAAAGGACTCAAAGGAAAAAGACAGATATCAATAATTTGAAGGACCAGGTCACCCTCACCACCTCAGTCCTCCCCTCTCCCATTTGTCTTGGGTGCCGCCTGCAAAAGTTTCCATGTCTCTTATTCCATTTGCTGCTTCCCATATGAGGAAAAGCACTCTTGGTCGACGTCTCCCATTTGAGGAGAAGGTCCCCTCACTCCCACCCCCAAAGCCTGAATGCGGTGCGGAGCAGAGCCCCCTCGCGGACGTGGCTGGCGGCCACTGGAACCAGTGGCACGTGGAAAAAGGTGGCTGCCGGGCGGCCCAGCACGGCGCGGGCGGCACGGATCCAGGCAAGAGGCTGCCAGATCTAGAGGCGGAGCGGTGGACGAAGGCGGATTCGGCGGCAGGGAGGCCGGATCCGGTGCGGTCGGCCACGGGACCGGAGGCTTGGGGCGACGGCGGCGTCCAAAGGCGACGGTGCGGGCGAGGTGTGAGCATGGCGGCCGAGAGGTGGCGGCGGCGTCCGAAGGCAGCGGTGCGGGCGCGGAGGCGCGAGCACGGCGGCCGGGAGGCGGCGGTGGCCAAATCTGAGGTGCGGCGCCCAGATCCAAATGCGCGGCAACCGGATCTAGCCGGATCTAGCATGGGTCGAGGTGGAGAAGCCCGGATCCAGAGAGGGGTGGCGGATCCAAGCGGCGGCGCGCACGAGGTGATGGCGGCCGGTGACGGCCCGCAGCGACCGGCGTGGCGGAGGAGAAGACCGGTTGGTCCTTGAAGTCGAAGAGGGTGCGACGGTCTGATCTGGCCCGGCGGTGGCCAGATCCGAGCTCAGCGGTGACGAAGACCCCACATCCGGCCCGGATCCGGCGCGGATCTGGCGCGGGCCAGCGGCGGCACGAAGGAGGCAGGCCGGCGACGGGATCCGCATTGGCCGGCGAGAGGATGGTTGCCCTCGGGATTAGCTCCTCCCGGGGGTAGTAGCGGAAGTTTCAATCTGAAGGTGAGTTGGTTCTTGAATCTTGCTCTGATACCATGTAAGACTGAATGGATGATATATTGCAATAGCCCATAGGGCATATATATAGTACAAAGAGAACACAAGGATACAAATCCTAGACATATGGGAAAAGACCTAAATACCCTTAACAGTCCTCACCTCACCGATCTCTAGGTGCAAAGTAGTGGAGAGTGCGCACTTGAGGATTGAGGCTGAGTGACGATTGACGGTGCAGGGACCAGACTGCGTGGGGAAGCTGCCCTGCCTCGAGCCTAGGGCGACGGGCAGAGAGGTAGGGAGCCTAGGGCGATGGAAAGCTTTGGGCTGGTGGCTAGCTGTGGGCGAGCTAGGGAGGGAGGGGGAGGAGACTGGAGCTGGAGGAGGAGAGGATGAACTGATAGGACTTGGGAGTTGGGAGCCTATTGGGAGGAGGGGAGCTGGCTCAGTTGGGGACTGGGGAAGAGAAGATGAGAGGCCGGTTGAGGGCCTAGTCGAGGCCAAGGAGTAGGTGAGACCGGTAGTGACTCACTACCACTAACCGACTAGTCGGGCTCAGTCAAGACGTGGTGAGCTGGGGTACTTGACTACACTTCCATGTGTGTCCAATCTTCAATTCTGAGTTCGTTTGAGTTTTTAGCCAAATTACATGTGTCATGGGATGATTTGTATCTATAATAAGACATATTAAGGTTATTTTGGGCTTTAGTATTCATTTTGGTTTAGTTTTGAGATTATAGCGATACCGAAGCTTCAAACGGATTGAAAACGAATACTTAGGTAGTATCACCCTTATTTACGCATTGCTATTTCTCTCTGTCGCCATGCATATGCGTATGCTCATGCACATGTCTTTTCTTTCTTTAGCTTATACTAGTATAGCGGAGTGAGCACACGTCGATGCTCACCCAAGCTCGCCATCTTTCATGCGGAGACCTCAAGCCCATCCTCTTTCATACGAGGACCTCAACCTTCGCCTCCCATAGAGTGCCTACCGAGTAAGTCTTTCTCCACTCCCGTGGAGTGCCTAATGCGTAGGTTTTTTCTCCACTCCCATGGAGGGTCCACAAAGTAGACCATAGGCGCCACAGAGGCCCTATATTTTCATGACATGAATGCATACAATACAGCCTTCTCCATTTAAACAGATCAACATGTCATGTTCCATTAACTACTATTCTAACATAATAGCATCGAATTCATCACATGTGCCATAACGCAACATTCATCGTTATGCCAATATACCAATAGAAGTAAACAACTCACAATAGTATGGTAGATTGTGCATCAAAACTAAATTCATAGCAATCACTACCTGAATATACCATTTTACCATGCACTTCCCTATTAACCTAGCAGATGATGTGTGACTCACCTATACAAGCATCAACTCACCTCAACACATCATAGCAATACACATACACATTCTAATGGTGGCATTCTCACGCACAAACCAACATATGCTACACTTTTTACTAGATAACTTTGCGCCGGCCTAGCCCAAACCACCCCTATAAGTGAGAGTCGGGGGAGGAGACCAAGTCCAAGCCGCTCTCTTCCCGTCCCGCACGCTACCGCCATCGCTCCACGCCCCGTGCGATTGCCGTGCTCGCTCCACGCCTCCGATGGACACCGCTCCATCTCGCCTTCGATCGCCACCATGTCACTGCCGCTTGCCGTGCAGTCGCGGTTGAGTGCCGCCATCGCCTTCTTCTCCGCTCTCCCATGCCGTTGCTGCACAAACCGCCGCTCCTTGTGTGAACCACCCTTCTCCGCGTAAACGCCTCGCCGTGCCTCCTATTCGCTCCACTGGCCATGCACCGGTGCGGCCGCTGCCCCTCCAGCCGTGCGCCGCCGCTACCCCTCGATGCATCATGCTGTGGGCCGCCGCCAATGGAGAGGCGACTAACGCCCAGCTGCTCCCACCGGCTCGTGCTTGCTGTCGTGCCCCAACAATGGCAGGTCGCCGCCTCCAACGCTGGGCCACCTTCCCCACACGCTTGTTGCTTGCGTCGCCTGCTTTTGCGTGTCTGCCGTAGTCACCCTCCTTGCTTCTTTGGCGGCCAAAGCCGCGCTGCCTAGGAAGGATGGGAGAGGAGGGGAGGAGCCTGCCTGCTGAGGGAAATGAAGGGGAGGGGTGGAGGCGGCCATCCAAGTGAAGGAGGAAGAAGGAGAGCCATCCGGTTGAGAGGAAAGAGGAAGAGGAAAAGAAGAGGAAAGGGGAAGAAAAGAAGGGCACGGGAGGAAAGAAAGGAAAGAAAAGAGAAGAAAGGAAGGAAGAAAAGAAAAGAGGAAGAGGAAAAGAAGGGGGAAGGCTGACCCGACGCCTTATCCGCTAGATTCAACTAAAACAAGGGAGAAGGAGCCCGATCCGTCAATCAAATTGCACGGCTAGGTCCATCGAATGGGATCATAATGCAGATCACATCATTCAACGGGCTCAACAATCTAAACAATCTTGACAACCAATTGGTTCACAATATTCTAGGTCCCATTTATTAGCGAGAGATGGATATATCTTACGCCACTACTTCTCATGTAAATAATGGACCCCCATTGAATTCAACTCAATTTCGATCCCATGGGCATAACTAGAGTCAATTACTCTTCTCATATCCCGCAACCTGGGGTTCCATGCCCTACCACTCAATTACTTTAACCACAATCTCTCACATGAGCCTCACTGACATTACCATAACTATTGGGTATTGTCCTCTTAGAGATGAAGCATTGGCCTCAACACACAAGCTACTCCAAACATTTGGAGAATCAAAACTCCCACCAAATATTGGACTTGCAAAGAGCACTACTCATTATCAGCTATATTTCAACCACTCAAAGAGCACTACTCATTATCAGCTTTATTTCAACCACTCTAGTCATTAACCCAAGGGTACTTACTACCCAAAATTAGGAAAACATCTCATAATCAACACATCGCTCCTCTATACCTTGAATGGCGACATGACTGGCCTCTCAGCTGACCACGGTCTTTGCCTCTTTGGTATCGCTAAGTGATCCAACCATAGCAAAGTCCATCTAGACCTACAAGTGGCAAATTCAACAAATTACCATCAACCCGCAAACACTTATCTCAAAACAATGCAAATCAATAGCATGACTTGTGGAAACGTAAATGCAATGCTTTGGTCCAATCCCATCCTATTGTACACCAAAGTATGTCAAGTTTTTTCTTTTTTTGGCAATTGTTAAACTTAAGCCAAGTCTTAATTTAATACCCAATCTTGGATCACATTCTTAATTAATTAAGAAAACTCATGTTACCAAATTATCCACCACGGACCTAATTAGCATTAAAATTGTATCTTGTTGGAAATATCTCGTATAGTGTGGGTTACGCCTCTTTTGATAGTTGGTAATCGGGAATGGTTGTCTTAACGCTCACTGGTAAGCATGTGTGTTTATCGTGTCGTTGAGTGGAACAGAAGAGTTGCCGTTGGATTTAATGACAATGATTGTGAATGATATAGTCTTATGGAGCGATCGAGCCAATTAAGGCCCCGCTCGTTTGACTTTTTTCACTTGACTTCTAGTTTCACTTTTTTCACTATTGATAATTTGTCTTTTCTGAATTTTTTAGATTTTGAGCTTTTTGCATTTTTCTTTTTTTCCTGTTTTCCTTTGCATTGTCCGTAATGGGCTAACATATTTTTTTCTATTTCTACATTTTTTTAAATTTAATTATGCCTAAAAAGCTAAATCAGTTACAGTAGAAAAAAGCCAGTTACAATGAAATTTCAACCAAAAGCCAGAAGCCATTGCTAAAACGATCACCCCCTTAAAGTTGTGATAGCATTTCAGACTCAAGGGTTGGACCAGGATGTTAGAGGGGGAAACACGTAGGTCAACCTCAGCAACTACTCTTGTACGCAAGCTCCGGTGGACATGCTCAATTATTATATGAAAAATTGCTGCAATTATTACAAACATGCTCAACTCAGTTTCATCATATTATTATATGAATTATAATTCCACTGGAGCACATCACATAATTATACAACCCTAAGGACATGCATCAAACAATTGACTTAAGGTGCTTTGTTTGTTTATGATTGTTCTGGCAACATATCTTCAAAGCTGACAATCTTTGAAAGTAATGGAAATAATCTCATAAAGTATATATCATGTATATACTCATATTATTATGTTACCAAGTTGTCTTATAGTATTTTTATTCAATTCTGGCATGAAATTTGATGCATACTGGCAATCTTTAGCACAGTACTTACAGATATGTAAGGTCTTATACTTGATTGCACAGTAGGATAAGCTGTTGCTAGCAACAACATATTAATGTCTTCTTTCACTGCAAAATCCTCTTGTGACAGCGCAACTATGATGTATCTCTTCCACATAACAAGATTCCAGGTGCCCTGGCTACTCTTGCCAGAAAGATGGCCATTCCAGCCATGCTTTCTGGAGAAGAATTCAAGCCAGAAGCCGTCATAGTGAATTATTATGGTCCAAGTATGTAGCTTGTCTCTTTGGACAGTGAATGTCCTTCTAGATTGATCCGCTTTATTGGAATTTTTCTTGAAGTTTCATGTTACTTTCCCTGTCTGTACTTCAATATTAAGTTTTGACTGCTGTAGGTGATATGCTTGGTGGCCATGTTGATTACATGGAAGCAGATTGGACAAAACCTATAGTAAGCTTAAGGTAGTACGGTTCAGTTGATTTCTTATGATCTTCAGTCCATCTTAGCGTAGTGTCTTCCCTTTTATTCTTTTAGTTTGGGCTGCAAGTGTATTTCTCTTCTTGGAGAGAAGACGAGGGATGAAGTCCCAACAGCAATGTTCCTGCAAAGTGGTGATATTGTGTTGA